>CAKAJE020000604.1:0-69090 GCA_916610135.2 Macropis europaea | reverse complement strand
AGGAGCGACGTAAGTTGAACAAATGTGATAGAATTACGCTGAATTCTTATATTAACCGTAATATAAAATGATCTAATCGGGTCTCTGTTTGCCTTACCCTAGAAGTTTAATGGTGCATTTTACTCGCCATTCCACGCGCTTTAAGATGCCGCCTAGCCCAGTACGCTATCTGAAATAGGAGCGACGTAAGTTGAACAAATGTGATAGAATTTCGCTGAATTCTTATATTAACCAAAATATAAAATGATCTAATCGGGTCTCTGATTGCCCTATCATAGAAGTTTAATAGTGCATTTTACTCGACATTTCTTGCGCTTTGAGATGCCGCTTAGTCCAATACGCTATCTGAAATATCAGCGACGTAAATTGAACAAATGTGAGAGAATTTCGCTGAATTATTATATTAACCAAAATATAAAATAATCTAATCGGGTCTCTGATTTCCCTATCATAGAAGTTTAGTAGTGCATTTGACTCGCCATTTCATGCGCTTTGAGATGCCGCTTAGCCCAATACGCTATCTGAAATAGGGGCGACGTAAATTGAACAAATGTGATAGAATTACTCTGAATTCTTATATTAACCGTAATATAAAATGATCTAATCGGGTCTCTGTTTGCCTTACCCTAGAAGTTTAATAGTGCATTTTACTCGCCATTTCATGCGCTTTGAGATGCCGCTTAGCGCAATACGCTATCTGAAATAGGAGCGACGTAAATTGAACAAATGTGATAGAATTTCGCTGAATTCTTAAATTAACCATAATATAAAATGATCTAATGGGGTCTCTGATTGCCCTACCCTAGAAGATTAATAGTGCATTTCACTCGCCATTTCATGCGCTTTGAGATGCCGCTTAGCCCGATACGCTATCTGACATAGGAGCGACGTAAATTGAACAAATGTGATAGAATTTCGCTGAATTCTTATATTAACCGAAATATAAAATGATCTAATCGGGTCTCTGATTGCCCTATCATAGAAGTTTAATAGTGCATTTTACTCGCCATTCCACGCGCTTTAAGTTGCCGCCTAGCCCAGTACGCTATCTGAAATAGGAGCTACGTAAGTTGAACAAATGTGATAGAATTTTGCTGAATTCTTAAATTAACCATAATATAAAATGATATAATCGGGTCTCTGTTTGCCCTACCCAAGAACTTTAATAGTGCATTTCTCTCGTCATTTCATGCGCTTTGAGATGCCGCTTAGCCCAATACGCTATCTGAAATAGGAGCGACGTAAATTGAACAAATGTGATAGAATTTCGCTGAATTCTTAAATTAACCATAATATAAAATGATCTAATGGGGTCTCTGATTGCCCTACCCCAGAAGATTAATAGTGCATTTCACTCGCCATTTCATGCGCTTTGAGGTGACGCTTAGCCCAATAAGCTATCTGAAATAGGAGCAACGCAAATTGAACAAATGTGATAGAATTTCGCTGAATTCTTATATTAACCAAAATATAAAATGATCTAATCGGGTCTCTGATTGCCCTATCATAGAAGTTTGATAGTGTATTTTACTCGACATTCCACGCGCTTTAAGTTGCCGCCTAGCCCAGTACGCTATCTGAAATAGGAGCTACGTAAGTTGAACAAATGTGACAGAATTACGCTGAATTCTTATATTTACCGTAATATAAAATGATCTAATCGGGTCTCTGTTTGCCTTATCCTAGAAGTTTAATAGAGCATTTTACTCGCCGTTTCATGCGCTTTGAGATGCCGCCTAGCCCAGTACGCTATCTGACATAGGAGCGACGTAAATTGAACAAATGTGATACAATTTCGCTGAATTCTTATATTAACCTTAATGTAAAATGATCTAATCGGGTCTCTGTTTGCCCTACCCTAGAAGTTTAGTAGTGCATTTCACTCGTCATTTCATGCGCTTTGCGATGCCGCTTAGCCCAATAAGCTATCTGAAATAGGAGCGACGTAAATTGAACAAATGTGATAGAATTTCGCTGAATTCTTATATTAACCAAAATATAAAATGATCTAGTCGGGTCTCTGATTGCCCTATCATAGAAGTTTAATAGTGCATTTTACTCGCCATTCCACGCGCTTTAAGGTGCCGCCTAGCCCAGTACGCTATCTGAAATAGGAGCGACGTAAGTTGAACAAATGTGATAGAATTTTGCTGAATTCTTAAATTAACCATAATGTAAAATGATCGAATCGGGTCTCTGATTGCCCTACCCTAGAAGTTTAATAGTTCATTTTACTCGCCATTTCTTGCGCTTTGAGATGCCGCTTAGCCCAATACGCTATCTGAAATATCAGCGACGTAAATTGAACAAATGTGAGAGAATCTCGCTGAATTCTTATATTAACCAAAATATAAAATGATCTAATCGGGTCTATGATTGCCCTATCATAGAAGTTTAAAAGTGCATTTTACTCGCCATTCCACGCGCTTTAAGATGCCGCCTAGCCCAGTACGCTATCTGAAATAGGAGCGACGTAAATTGAACAAATGTGATAGAATTTCGCTGAATTCTTATATTAACCGTAATATAAAATGATCTAATCGGGTCTCTGTTTGCCCTTCCCTAGAAGTTTAACAGTGCATTTTACTCGTCATTTCATGCGCTTCGAGATGCCGCATAGCCCAATACGCTATCTGTCATAGGAGCGACGTAAATTGAACAAATGTGATAGAATTTCGCTGAATTCTTAAATTAACCATAATATAAAATGATTTAATCGGGTCTTTGTTTGCCCTACCCTAGAAGTTTAATAGTGCATTTTACTCGCCATTTCATGCGCTTTCAGATGCCGCTAAGCCCAATAAGCTATCTGAAATAGGAGCGACGAAAATTGAACAAATGTGACAGAATTTCCCTGAAATCTTATATTAAACAAAATATAAAATGATCTAATCGGGTCTCTGATTGCCCTATCATTGAAGTTTAATAGTGCATTTTACTCGCCTTTCCACGCGCTTTAAGGTGCCGCCTAGCCCAGTACGCTATCTGAAATAGGAACGACGTAAATTGAACAAATGTGAAAGAATTTTGCTGAATTCTTAAATTAACCATAATATAAAATGATCTAATCGGGTCTCTGTTTGCCCTACCCTTGAAGTTTAATAGTGCATTTTACTCGCCATTTTATGCGCTTTGAGATGCCGCTCAGCCCAATACGCTATCTGACATAGGTGCGACGTAAATTGAACAAATGTGATAGAATTTCGCTGAATTCTTATATTAACCAAAATATAAAATGATCTAATCGGGTCTCTGATTGCCCTATCATAGAAGTTTGATAGTGCATTTTACTCGCCATTCCACGCGCTTTAAGATGCCGCCTAGCCCAGTACGCTATCTGAAATAGGAGCGACGTATGTTGAACAAATGTGACAGAATTTCGGTGAATTCTTAAATTAACCATAATATAAAATGGACTAATCGGGTCTATGTTTGCCCTACCCTAGAAGTTTAATAGTGCATTTTACTCGCCATTTCATGCGCTTTCAGATGCCGCTAAGCCCAATAAGCTATCTGAAATAGGAGCGACGTAAATTGAACAAATGTGACAGAATTTCCCTGAAATCTTATATTAAACAAAATATAAAATGATCTAGTCGGGTCTCTGATTGCCCTATCATAGAAGTTTAATAGTGCATTTTACTCGCCTTTCCACGCGCTTTAAGATGCCGCCTAGCCCAGTACGCTATCTGAAATAGGAACGACGTAAATTGAACAAATGTGATAGAATTTTGCTGACTTCTTAAATTAATCATAATATAAAATGATCTAATCGGGTCTCTGTTTGCCCTACCCTAGAAGTGTAATAGTGCATTTTACTCGCCATTTCATGCGCTTTCAGATGCCGCTTAGCCTAATACGCTATCTTTAATAGGAGCGACGTAAATTGAACAAATGTGATAGAATTACGCTGAATTCTTATATTAACCGTAATATAAAATGATCTAATCGGGTATCTGTTTGCCTTACCCTAGAAGTTTAATAGTGCATTTTAATCGCCATTTCATGGGCTTTGAGATGCCGCTAAGCCCAATACGCTATCTGAAATAGGAGCGACGTAAATTGAACAAATGTGATAGAATTTCGGTGAATTCTTAAATTAACCATAATATAAAATGATCTAATCGGGTCTCTGCTTGCCCTACCCTAGAAGTTTAATAGTGCATTTTACTCGCCATTTCATGCGCTTTCAGATGCCGCTAAGCCCAATAAGCTATCTGAAATAGGAGCGACGTAAATTGAACAAATGTGACAGAATTTCCCTGAAATCTTATATAAAACAAAATATAAAATGATCTAATCGGGTCTCTGATTGCCCTATCGTGGAAGATTAGTAGTGCATTTTACTCACCCTTCCACGCGCTTTAAGATGCCGCCTAGCCCTGTACGCTATCTGAAATAGGAGCGACGAAAGTTGAGCAAATGTGATAGAATTACGCTGCATTCTTATATTAACCGTAATATAAAATGATCTAATCGGGTCTCTGTTTGCCCTACCCTAGAAGTTTAGTAGTGCATTTTACTCGCCATTCCACGCGCTTTAAGATGCCGCTTAGCCCAATACGCTATCTGAAATAGGAGCAACGTAAATGGAACAAATGTGATAGAATTTCCCTGAATTCTTATATTAACCTTAATGTAAAATGATCTTATCGGGTCTCTGTTCGCCCTACCATAGAAGCCTAATAGTGCATTTCACTCGTCATTTCATGCGCTTTGAGATACCGCTTAGCCCATTACGCTATCTGAAATAGGAGCGACGTAAATTAAAAAAAAGTGATGCAATTTCGCTGAATTCTTATATTAACCAAAATATAAAATGATCTAATCGGGTCTCTGATTGCCCTATCATAGAAGTTTGATAGTGCATTTTACTCGCCATTCCACGCGCTTTAAGATGCCGCCTAGCCCAGTACGCTATCTGAAAGAGGAGCGACGTAAGTTGAACAAATGTGATAGAATTACGCTGAATTCTTATATTAACCGTAATATAAAATGATCTAATCGGGTATCTGTTTGCCTTACCCTAGAAGTTTAATGGTGCATTTTACTCGCCATTCCACGCGCTTTAAGATGCCGCCTAGCCCAGTACGCTATCTGAAATAGGAGCGACGTATGTTGAACAAATGTGATAGAATTTCGCTGAATTCTTATATTAACCAAAATATAAAATGATCTAATCGGGTCTCTGATTGCCCTATCATAGAAGTTTAATAGTGCATTTTACTCGACATTTCTTGCGCTTTGAGATGCCGCTTAGTCCAATACGCTATCTGAAATATCAGCGACGTAAATTGAACAAATGTGAGAGAATTTCGCTGAATTATTATATTAACCAAAATATAAAATAATCTAATCGGGTCTCTGATTTCCCTATCATAGAAGTTTAGTAGTGCATTTGACTCGCCATTTCATGCGCTTTGAGATGCCGCTTAGCCCAATACGCTATCTGAAATAGGGGCGACGTAAATTGAACAAATGTGATAGAATTACTCTGAATTCTTATATTAACCGTAATATAAAATGATCTAATCGGGTCTCTGTTTGCCTTACCCTAGAAGTTTAATAGTGCATTTTACTCGCCATTTCATGCGCTTTGAGATGCCGCTTAGCGCAATACGCTATCTGAAATAGGAGCGACGTAAATTGAACAAATGTGATAGAATTTCGCTGAATTCTTAAATTAACCATAATATAAAATGATCTAATGGGGTCTCTGATTGCCCTACCCTAGAAGATTAATAGTGCATTTCACTCGCCATTTCATGCGCTTTGAGATGCCGCTTAGCCCGATACGCTATCTGACATAGGAGCGACGTAAATTGAACAAATGTGATAGAATTTCGCTGAATTCTTATATTAACCGAAATATAAAATGATCTAATCGGGTCTCTGATTGCCCTATCATAGAAGTTTAATAGTGCATTTTACTCGCCATTCCACGCGCTTTAAGTTGCCGCCTAGCCCAGTACGCTATCTGAAATAGGAGCTACGTAAGTTGAACAAATGTGATAGAATTTTGCTGAATTCTTAAATTAACCATAATATAAAATGATATAATCGGGTCTCTGTTTGCCCTACCCAAGAACTTTAATAGTGCATTTCTCTCGTCATTTCATGCGCTTTGAGATGCCGCTTAGCCCAATACGCTATCTGAAATAGGAGCGACGTAAATTGAACAAATGTGATAGAATTTCGCTGAATTCTTAAATTAACCATAATATAAAATGATCTAATGGGGTCTCTGATTGCCCTACCCCAGAAGATTAATAGTGCATTTCACTCGCCATTTCATGCGCTTTGAGGTGACGCTTAGCCCAATAAGCTATCTGAAATAGGAGCAACGCAAATTGAACAAATGTGATAGAATTTCGCTGAATTCTTATATTAACCAAAATATAAAATGATCTAATCGGGTCTCTGATTGCCCTATCATAGAAGTTTAATAGTGCATTTTACTCGCTATTCCACGCGCTTTAAGATGCCGCGTAGCCCAGTACGCTATCTGAAATAGGAGCGACGTATGTTGAACAAATGTGATAGAATTTCCCTGAATTCTTATATTAACCTTAATGTAAAATGATCTAATCGGGTCTCTGTTTGCCCTACCCTAGAAGTTTAATAGTGCATTTCACTCGTCATTTCATGCGCTTTGCGATGCCGCTTAGCCCAATAAGCTATCTGAAATAGGAGCGACGTAAATTGAACAAATGTGATAGAATTTCGCTGAATTCTTATATTAACCAAAATATAAAATGATCTAATCGGGTCTCTGATTGCCCTATCATAGAAGTTTAATAGTGAATTTCACTCGCCATTCCACGCGCTTTAAGATGCCGCTTAGCCCAATACGCTATCTGAAATAGGAGCTACGTAAGTTGAACAAATGTGACAGAATTACGCTTTATTCTTATATTAATCGTAATATAAAATGATGTAATCGGGTCTCTGTTTGCCCTACCCTAGAAGTTTAATAGTGCATTTTACTCGCCATTTCTTGCGCTTTGAGATGCCGCTTAGCCCAGTACGCTATCTGAAATAGGAGCGACGTAAATTGAACAAATGTGATAGAATTTTGCTGAATTCTTAAATTAACCATAATATAAAATGATCTAATCGGGTCTCTGTTTGCCCTACCCTAGAAGTTTAATAGTGCATTTCACTCGTCATTTCATGCGCTTTGCGATGCCGCTTAGCCCAATAAGCTATCTGAATTAGGAGCGACGCAAATTGAACAAATGTGATAGAATTTCGCTGAATTCTTATATTAACCAAAATATAAAATGATCTAATCGGGTCTCTGATTGCCCTATCATAGAAGTTTAATAGTGCATTTTACTCGCCATTCCACGCGCTTTAAGATGCCGCCTAGCCCAGTACGCTATCTGAAATAGGAGCGACGTATGTTGAACAAATGTGATAGAATTTCGCTGAATTCTTATATTAATCTAAATTTAAAATGATCTAATCGGGTCTCTGATTGCCCTATCATAGAAGTTTAATAGTGCATTTTACTCGACATTTCTTGCGCTTTGAGATGCCGCTTAGTCCAATACGCTATCTGAAATATCAGCGACGTAAATTGAACAAATGTGAGAGAATTTCGCTGAATTATTATATTAACCAAAATATAAAATAATCTAATCGGGTCTCTGATTTCCCTATCATAGAAGTTTAGTAGTGCATTTGACTCGCCATTTCATGCGCTTTGAGATGCCGCTTAGGCCAATACGCTATCTGAAATAGGGGCGACGTAAATTGAACAAATGTGATAGAATTACTCTGAATTCTTATATTAACCGTAATATAAAATGATCTAATCGGGTCTCTGATTGCCCTATCATAGAAGTTTAATAGTGCATTTTACTCGCCATTTCATGCGCTTTGAGATGCCGCTTAGCCCAATACGCTATCTGAAATAGGAGCGACGTAAATTGAACAAATGTGATAGAATTTCGCTGAATTCTTATATTAACCAAAATATAAAATGATCTAATCGGGTCTCTGATTGCCCTATCATAGAAGTTTGATAGTGTATTTTACTCGACATTCCACGCGCTTTAAGTTGCCGCCTAGCCCAGTACGCTATCTGAAATAGGAGCTACGTAAGTTGAACAAATGTGACAGAATTACGCTGAATTCTTATATTTACCGTAATATAAAATGATCTAATCGGGTCTCTGTTTGCCTTACCCTAGAAGTTTAATAGTGCATTTTACTCGCCATTTCATGCGCTTTGAGATGCCGCATAGCCCAATACGCTATCTGACATAGGAGCGACGTAAATTGAACAAATGTGATAGAATTTCGCTGAATTCTTAAATTAACCATAATATAAAATGATTTAATCGGGTCTTTGTTTGCCCTACCCTAGAAGTTTAATAGTGCATTTTACTCGCCATTTCATGCGCTTTCAGATGCCGCTAAGCCCAATAAGCTATCTGAAATAGGAGCGACGAAAATTGAACAAATGTGACAGAATTTCCCTGAAATCTTATATTAAACAAAATATAAAATGATCTAATCGGGTCTCTGATTGCCCTATCATAGAAGTTTAATAGTGCATTTTACTCGCCTTTCCACGCGCTTTAAGATGCCGCCTAGCCCAGTACGCTATCTGAAATAGGAACGACGTAAATTGAACAAATGTGATAGAATTTTGCTGAATTCTTAAATTAACCATAATATAAAATGATCTAATCGGGTCCCTGTTTGCCCTACCCTTGAAGTTTAATAGTGCATTTTACTCGCCATTTTATGTGCTTTGAGATGCCGCTCAGCCCAATACGCTATCTGACATAGGTGCGACGTAAATTGAACAAATGTGATAGAATTTCGCTGAATTCTTATATTAACCAAAATATAAAATGATCTAATCGGGTCTCTGATTGCCCTATCATAGAAGTTTGATAGTGCATTTGACTCGCCATTTCATGCGCTTTGAGATGCCGCTTAGCCCAATACGCTATCTGAAATAGGGGCGACGTAAATTGAACAAATGTGATAGAATTACTCTGAATTCTTATATTAACCGTAATATAAAATGATCTAATCGGGTCTCTGTTTGCCTTACCCTAGAAGTTTAATAGTGCATTTTACTCGCCATTTCATGCGCTTTGAGATGCCGCATAGCCCAATACGCTATCTGACATAGGAGCGACGTAAATTGAACAAATGTGATAGAATTTCGCTGAATTCTTAAATTAACCATAATATAAAATGATTTAATCGGGTCTTTGTTTGCCCTACCCTAGAGGTTTAATAGTGCATTTTACTCGCCATTTCATGCGCTTTCAGATGCCGCTAAGCCCAATAAGCTATCTGAAATAGGAGCGACGAAAATTGAACAAATGTGACAGAATTTCCCTGAAATCTTATATTAAACAAAATATAAAATGATCTAATCGGGTCTCTGATTGCCCTATCATAGAAGTTTAATAGTGCATTTTACTCGCCTTTCCACGCGCTTTAAGATGCCGCCTAGCCCAGTACGCTATCTGAAATAGGAACGACGTAAATTGAACAAATGTGATAGAATTTTGCTGAATTCTTAAATTAACCATAATATAAAATGATCTAATCGGGTCTCTGTTTGCCCTACCCTTGAAGTTTAATAGTGCATTTTACTCGCCATTTCATGCGCTTTCAGATGCCGCTTAGCCTAATACGCTATCTTTAATAGGAGCGACGTAAATTGAACAAATGTGATAGAATTACGCTGAATTCTTATATTAACCGTAATATAAAATGATCTAATCGGGTATCTGTTTGCCTTACCCTAGAAGTTTAATAGTGCATTTTAATCGCCATTTCATGGGCTTTGAGATGCCGCTAAGCCCAATACGCTATCTGAAATAGGAGCGACGTAAATTGAACAAATGTGATAGAATTTCGGTGAATTCTTAAATTAACCATAATATAAAATGATCTAATCGGGTCTCTGCTTGCCCTACCCTAGAAGTTTAATAGTGCATTTTACTCGCCATTTCATGCGCTTTCAGATGCCGCTAAGCCCAATAAGCTATCTGAAATAGGAGCGACGTAAATTGAACAAATGTGACAGAATTTCCCTGAAATCTTATATAAAACAAAATATAAAATGATCTAATCGGGTCTCTGATTGCCCTATCGTGGAAGATTAGTAGTGCATTTTACTCACCTTTCCACGCGCTTTAAGATGCCGCCTAGCCCTGTACGCTATCTGAAATAGGAGCGACGAAAGTTGAGCAAATGTGATAGAATTACGCTGCATTCTTATATTAACCGTAATATAAAATGATCTAATCGGGTCTCTGTTTGCCCTACCCTAGAAGTTTAGTAGTGCATTTTACTCGCCATTCCACGCGCTTCAAGATGCCGCTTAGCCCAATACGCTATCTGAAATAGGAGCGACGTAAATGGAACAAATGTGATAGAATTTCCCTGAATTCTTATATTAACCTTAATGTAAAATGATCTTATCGGGTCTCTGTTCGCCCTACCATAGAAGCCTAATAGTGCATTTCACTCGTCATTTCATGCGCTTTGAGATACCGCTTAGCCCATTACGCTATCTGAAATAGGAGCGACGTAAATTAAAAAAAAGTGATGCAATTTCGCTGTATTCTTATATTAACCAAAATATAAAATGATCTAATCAGGTCTCTGTTTGCCTTACCCTAGAAGTTTAATAGTGCATTTTACTCGCTATTTCATGCGCTTTGAGATGCCGCTTAGCCCAATACGCTATCTGAAATAGGAGCGACGTAAATTGTACAAATGTGATAGAATTTCGCTGAAATCTTTTATTAAGCATAATGTAAAATGATTTAATCAGCTCTCTGTTCGCCCTAGCCTAGAAGTTTAATAGTGCATTTTATTCGACATTCCATGCGCTTTGAGATTCCGCTTAGCCCAATACGCTATCTGAAATAGGAGCGACGTAAATTGAACAAATGTGATAGAATTTCCCTGAATTCTTATATTAACCAAAATATAAAATGATCGAATCAGGTCTCTGATTGCCCTATCATAGAAGTTTAATAGTGCATTGTACTCGCCATTCCACGCGCTTTAAGATGCCGCCTAGCCCAGTACGCTATCTGAAATAGGAGCGACGTAAATTGAACAAATGTGATAGAATTTGGCTGAATTCTTATATTAACCAAAATATAAAATGATCTAATCGGGTCTCTGATTGCCCTATCATAGAAGTTTTATAGTTCATTTTACTCGCCATTCCACCCGCTTTAACACGCCGCCTAGCCTAGTACGCCATCTGGCATAGGAACGGCGTAAATTGAACAAATGTTATAGAATTTTGCTGAATTCTTAAATTAACCATAATATAAAATGATCTAATCGGGTCTCTGTTTGCCCTACCCCAGAAGTTTAATAGTGCATTTCACTCGTCATTTCATGCGCTTTGCGATGCCGCTTAGTCCAATACGCTATCTGAAATATCAGCGACGTAAATTGAACAAATGTGAGAGAATTTCGCTGAATTATTATATTAACCAAAATATAAAATAATCTAATCGGGTCTCTGATTTCCCTATCATAGAAGTTTAATAGTGCATTTTACTCGCCATTCCACGCGCTTTAAGTTGCCGCCTAGCCCAGTACGCTATCTGAAATAGGAGCTACGTAAGTTGAACAAATGTGATAGAATTTTGCTGAATTCTTAAATTAACCATAATATAAAATGATATAATCGGGTCTCTGTTTGCCCTACCCAAGAACTTTAATAGTGCATTTCTCTCGTCATTTCATGCGCTTTGAGATGCCGCTTAGCCCAATACGCTATCTGAAATAGGAGCGACGTAAATTGAACAAATGTGATAGAATTTCGCTGAATTCTTAAATTAACCATAATATAAAATGATCTAATGGGGTCTCTGATTGCCCTACCCCAGAAGATTAATAGTGCATTTCACTCGCCATTTCATGCGCTTTGAGGTGACGCTTAGCCCAATAAGCTATCTGAAATAGGAGCAACGCAAATTGAACAAATGTGATAGAATTTCGCTGAATTCTTATATTAACCAAAATATAAAATGATCTAATCGGGTCTCTGATTGCCCTATCATAGAAGTTTAATAGTGCATTTTACTCGCCATTCCACGCGCTTTAAGATGCCGCTTAGCCCAGTACGCTATCTGAAATAGGAGCGACGTATGTTGAACAAATGTGATAGAATTTCCCTGAATTCTTATATTAACCTTAATGTAAAATGATCTAATCGGGTCTCTGTTTGCCCTACCCTAGAAGTTTAATAGTGCATTTCACTCGTCATTTCATGCGCTTTGCGATGCCGCTTAGCCCAATAAGCTATCTGAAATAGGAGCGACGTAAATTGAACAAATGTGATAGAATTTCGCTGAATTCTTATATTAACCAAAATATAAAATGATCTAATCGGGTCTCTGATTGCCCTATCATAGAAGTTTAATAGTGAATTTCACTCGCCATTCCACGCGCTTTAAGATGCCGCTTAGCCCAATACGCTATCTGAAATAGGAGCTACGTAAGTTGAACAAATGTGACAGAATTACGCTTTATTCTTATATTAATCGTAATATAAAATGATGTAATCGGGTCTCTGTTTGCCCTACCCTAGAAGTTTAATAGTGCATTTTACTCGCCATTTCTTGCGCTTTGAGATGCCGCTTAGCCCAGTACGCTATCTGAAATAGGAGCGACGTAAATTGAACAAATGTGATAGAATTTTGCTGAATTCTTAAATTAACCATAATATAAAATGATCTAATCGGGTCTCTGTTTGCCCTACCCTAGAAGTTTAATAGTGCATTTCACTCGTCATTTCATGCGCTTTGCGATGCCGCTTAGCCCAATAAGCTATCTGAAATACGAGCGACGCAAATTGAACAAATGTGATAGAATTTCGCTGAATTCTTATATTAACCAAAATATAAAATGATCTAATCGGGTCTCTGATTGCCCTATCATAGAAGTTTAATAGTGCATTTTACTCGCCATTCCACGCGCTTTAAGATGCCGCCTAGCCCAGTACGCTATCTGAAATAGGAGCGACGTATGTTGAACAAATGTGATAGAATTTCGCTGAATTCTTATATTAATCTAAATATAAAATGATCTAATCGGGTCTCTGATTGCCCTATCATAGAAGTTTAATAGTGCATTTTACTCGACATTTCTTGCGCTTTGAGATGCCGCTTAGTCCAATACGCTATCTGAAATATCAGCGACGTAAATTGAACAAATGTGAGAGAATTTCGCTGAATTATTATATTAACCAAAATATAAAATAATCTAATCGGGTCTCTGATTTCCCTATCATAGAAGTTTAGTAGTGCATTTGACTCGCCATTTCATGCGCTTTGAGATGCCGCTTAGGCCAATACGCTATCTGAAATAGGGGCGACGTAAATTGAACAAATGTGATAGAATTACTCTGAATTCTTATATTAACCGTAATATAAAATGATCTAATCGGGTCTCTGTTTGCCTTACCCTAGAAGTTTAATAGTGCATTTTACTCGCCATTTCATGCGCTTTGAGATGCCGCTTAGCCCAATACGCTATCTGAAATAGGAGCGACGTAAATTGAACAAATGTGATAGAATTTCGCTGAATTCTTAAATTAACCATAATATAAAATGATCTAATGGGGTCTCTGATTGCCCTACCCTAGAAGATTAATAGTGCATTTCACTCGCCATTTCATGCGCTTTGAGATGCCGCTTAGCCCGATACGCTATCCGACATAGGAGCGACGTAAATTGAACAAATGTGATAGAATTTCGCTGAATTCTTATATTAACCAAAATATAAAATGATCTAATCGGGTCTCTGATTGCCCTATCATAGAAGTTTAATAGTGCATTTTACTCGCCATTCCACGCGCTTTAAGTTGCCGCCTAGCCCAGTACGCTATCTGAAATAGGAGCTACGTAAGTTGAACAAATGTGATAGAATTTTGCTGAATTCTTAAATTAACCATAATATAAAATGATATAATCGGGTCTCTGTTTGCCCTACCCAAGAACTTTAATAGTGCATTTCTCTCGTCATTTCATGCGCTTTGAGATGCCGCTTAGCCCAATACGCTATCTGAAATAGGAGCGACGTAAATTGAACAAATGTGATAGAATTTCCATGAAATCTTATATTAAACAAAATATAAAATGATCTAAACGGGACTCTGATTGCCCTACCATAGAAGTTTAGTAGTGCATTTTACTCGCCCTTCCACGCGCTTTAAGATGCCGCCTAACCCAGTACACTATCTGAAATAGGAGCGACGTATGTTGAACAAATGTGATATAATTACTCTGAATTCTTATATTAACCGTAATATTAAATGATCTAATCGGGTCTCGGTTTGCCTTACCCTAGAAGTTTAATAGTGCGTTTCACTCGCCATTTCATGCGCTTTGAGATGCCGCTTAACCCAATACGCTATCTGCAACATGAGCGACGTAAATTGAACAAATGTGATAGAATTTCGCTGAATTCTTAAATTAACCATAATATAAAATGATCTAATCGGGTCTCTGTTTGCCCTACCCTAGAAGTTTAATAGTACATTTTACTCGCCATTTCTTGCGCTTTGAGATGCCGCTTAGCCCAATACGCTATCTGAAATATCAGCGACGTAAATTGAACAAATGTGAGAGAATCTCGCTGAATTCTTATATTAACCTTAATGTAAAATGATCTAATCGGGTCTCTGTTCGCCCTACCCTAGAAGATTACTAGTGCATTTCACACGTCATTTCATGCGCTTTGAGATGCCGCTTAGCTCAATAAGCTATCTGAAATAGGAGCGACGTAAATTGGACAAATGTGATAGAATTTTTCTGAATTCTTAAATAAACCATAATATGAAATGATCTAATCGGGTCTCTGTTTGCCCTACCCTAGAGGTTTAACAGTGCATTTTACTCGCCATTTCATGCGCTTTGAGATGCCGCTTAGCCCAATACGCTATCTGAAATAGGAGCGACGTAAATTGAACAAATGTGATAGAATTTCGCTGAATTCTTATATTAACCAAAATATAAAATGATCTAATCGGGTCTCTGATTGCCCTATCATAGAAGTTTGATAGTGTATTTTACTCGACATTCCACGCGCTTTAAGTTGCCGCCTAGCCCAGTACGCTATCTGAAATAGGAGCTACGTAAGTTGAACAAATGTGACAGAATTACGCTGAATTCTTATATTTACCGTAATATAAAATGATCTAATCGGGTCTCTGTTTGCCTTACCCTAGAAGTTTAATAGTGCATTTTACTCGCCATTTCATGCGCTTTGAGATGCCGCATAGCCCAATACGCTATCTGACATAGGAGCGACGTAAATTGAACAAATGTGATAGAATTTCGCTGAATTCTTAAATTAACCATAATATAAAATGATTTAATCGGGTCTTTGTTTGCCCTACCCTAGAAGTTTAATAGTGCATTTTACTCGCCATTTCATGCGCTTTCAGATGCCGCTAAGCCCAATAAGCTATCTGAAATAGGAGCGACGAAAATTGAACAAATGTGACAGAATTTCCCTGAAATCTTATATTAAACAAAATATAAAATGATCTAATCGGGTCTCTGATTGCCCTATCATAGAAGTTTAATAGTGCATTTTACTCGCCTTTCCACGCGCTTTAAGATGCCGCCTAGCCCAGTACGCTATCTGAAATAGGAACGACGTAAATTGAACAAATGTGATAGAATTTTGCTGAATTCTTAAATTAACCATAATATAAAATGATCTAATCGGGTCTCTGTTTGCCCTACCCTTGAAGTTTAATAGTGCATTTTACTCGCCATTTTATGCGCTTTGAGATGCCGCTCAGCCCAATACGCTATCTGACATATGTGCGACGTAAATTGAACAAATGTGATAGAATTTCGCTGAATTCTTATATTAACCAAAATATAAAATGATCTAATCGGGTCTCTGTTTGCCCTATCATAGAAGTTTGATAGTGCATTTTACTCGCCATTCCACGCGCTTTAAGATGCCGCCTAGCCCAGTACGCTATCTGAAAGAGGAGCGACGTAAGTTGAACAAATGTGATAGAATTACGCTGAATTCTTATATTAACCGTAATATAAAATGATCTAATCGGGTATCTGTTTGCCTTACCCTAGAAGTTTAATGGTGCATTATAATTGCCATTTCATGGGCTTTGAGATGCCGCTTAGCCCAATACGCTATCTGAAATATCTGCGACGTAAATTGAACAAATGTGAGAGAATTTCGCTGAATTCTTATATTAACCAAAATATAAAATGATGTAATCGGGTCTCTGATTGCCCTATCATAGAAGTTTAGTAGTGCATTTTACTCGCCCTTCCACGCGCTTTGAGATGCCGCCTATCCCACTACGCTATCTGAAATAGGAGCGACGTAAGTTGAACAAATGTGATAGAATTACGCTGAATTCTTATATTAACCGTAATATAAAATGATCTAATCGGGTCTCTGTTTACCCTACCCGAGAAGTTTAATAGTGCATTTTACTCGTCATTTCATGCGCTTTGAGATGTCGCATAGCCCAATACGCTATCTGAAATAGGAACGACGTAAATTGAACAAATGTGATAGAATTTTTCTGAATTCTTAAATTAACCATAATATAAAATGATCTAATCGGGTCTCTGTTTGCCCTACCCTTGAAGTTTAATAGTGCATTTTACTCGCCATTTCATGCGCTTTGAGATGCCGCTTAGCCCAATACGCTATCTGAAATGGGAGCGACGTAAATTAAACAAATGTAATAGAATTTCGCTGAATTCTTATATTAACCAAAATACAAAATGATCTAATCGGGTCTCTGATTGCCCTATCATAGAAGTTTAACAGTGCATTTTACTCGCCATTCTACGCGCTTTTAGATGCCGCCTAGCCCAGTACGCTATCTGAAATAGCAGCTACGTAAGTTGAACAAATGTGACAGAATTACGCTGAATTCTTATATTAACCTCAATGTAAAATGATCTAATCTGGTCTCTGTTCACCCTACCCTAGAAGTTTAATAGTGCATTTCACTCGTCATTTCATGCGCTTTGAGATGCCGCATAGCCCAATACGCTATCTGAAATAGGAGCGACGTAAATTTAACAAATGTGATAGAATTTCGCTGAATTCTTAAATTAACCATAATATAAAATGATCTAATGGGGTCTCTGATTGCCCTACCCTAGAAGATTAATAGTGCATTTCACTCGCCATTTCATGCGCTTTGAGGTGACGCTTAGCCCAATAAGCTATCTGAAATAGGAGCAACGCAAATTGAACAAATGTGATAGAATTTTGCTGAATTCTTATATTAACCAAAATATAAAATGATCTAATCGGGTCTCTGATTGCCCTATCATAGAAGTTTAATAGTGCATTTTACTCGACATTCCACGCCCTTTAAGATGCCGCTTAGCCCAGTACGCTATCTGAAATAGGAGCGACGTAAATTGAACAAATGTGATAGAATTTCGCTGAATTCTTAAATTAACCATAATATAAAATGATCTAATGGGGTCTCTGATTGCCTTACCCTAGAAGTTTAATAGTGCATTTTACTCGCCATTTCATGCGCTTTGAGATGCCGCTTCGCCCAATACGCTATCTGAAATAGGAGCGACGTAAATTGAACAAATGTGAGAGAATCTCGCTGAATTCTTAAATTAACCATAATATAAAATGATCTAATCGGGTCTCTGTTTGCCCTACCCTAGAAGTTTAATAGTGCATTTCACTCGTCATTTCATGCGCTTTGCGATGCCGCTTAGCCCAATACGCTATCTGAAATAGGAGCGACGTAAATTGAACAAATGTGATAGAATTTCCATGAAATCTTATATTAAACAAAATATAAAATGATCTAAACGGGACTCTGATTGCCGTATCATAGTAGTTTAGTAGTGCATTTTACTCGCCCTTCCACGCGCTTTAAGATGCCGCCTAGCCCAGTACACTATCTGAAATAGGAGCGACGTATGTTGAACAAATGTGATATAATTACTCTGAATTCTTATATTAACCGTAATATTAAATGATCTAATCGGGTCTCGGTTTGCCTTACCCTAGAAGTTTAATAGGGCGTTTTACTCGCCATTTCATGCGCTTTGAGATGCCGCTTAGCCCAATACGCTATCTGCAACATGAGCGACGTAAATTGAACAAATGTGATAGAATTTCGCTGAATTCTTAAATTAACCATAATATAAAATGATCTAATCGGGTCTCTGTTTGCCCTACCCTAGAAGTTTAATAGTACATTTTACTCGCCATTTCTTGCGCTTTGAGATGCCGCTTAGCCCAATACGCTATCTGAAATATCAGCGACGTAAATTGAACAAATGTGAGAGAATCTCGCTGAATTCTTATATTAACCTTAATGTAAAATGATCTAATCGGGTCTCTGTTCGCCCTACCCTAGAAGATTACTAGTGCATTTCACACGTCATTTCATGCGCTTTGAGATGCCGCTTAGCTCAATAAGCTATCTGAAATAGGAGCGACGTAAATTGGACAAATGTGATAGAATTTTTCTGAATTCTTAAATAAACCATAATATGAAATGATCTAATCGGGTCTCTGTTTGCCCTACCCTAGAGGTTTAACAGTGCATTTTACTCGCCATTTCATGCGCTTTGAGATGCCGCTTAGCCCAATACGCTATCTGAAATAGGAGCGACGTAAATTGAACAAATGTGATAGAATTTCGCTGAATTCTTATATTAACCAAAATATAAAATGATCTAATCGGGTCTCTGATTGCCCTATCATAGAAGTTTGATAGTGTATTTTACTCGACATTCCACGCGCTTTAAGTTGCCGCCTAGCCCAGTACGCTATCTGAAATAGGAGCTACGTAAGTTGAACAAATGTGACAGAATTACGCTGAATTCTTATATTTACCGTAATATAAAATGATCTAATCGGGTCTCTGTTTGCCTTACCCTAGAAGTTTAATAGTGCATTTTACTCGCCATTTCATGCGCTTTGAGATGCCGCATAGCCCAATACGCTATCTGACATAGGAGCGACGTAAATTGAACAAATGTGATAGAATTTCGCTGAATTCTTAAATTAACCATAATATAAAATGATTTAATCGGGTCTTTGTTTGCCCTACCCTAGAAGTTTAATAGTGCATTTTACTCGCCATTTCATGCGCTTTCAGATGCCGCTAAGCCCAATAAGCTATCTGAAATAGGAGCGACGAAAATTGAACAAATGTGACAGAATTTCCCTGAAATCTTATATTAAACAAAATATAAAATGATCTAATCGGGTCTCTGATTGCCCTATCATAGAAGTTTAATAGTGCATTTTACTCGCCTTTCCACGCGCTTTAAGATGCCGCCTAGCCCAGTACGCTATCTGAAATAGGAACGACGTAAATTGAACAAATGTGATAGAATTTTGCTGAATTCTTAAATTAACCATAATATAAAATGATCTAATCGGGTCTCTGTTTGCCCTACCCTTGAAGTTTAATAGTGCATTTTACTCGCCATTTCATGCGCTTTCAGATGCCGCTTAGCCTAATACGCTATCTTTAATAGGAGCGACGTAAATTGAACAAATGTGATAGAATTACGCTGAATTCTTATATTAACCGTAATATAAAATGATCTAATCGGGTATCTGTTTGCCTTACCCTAGAAGTTTAATAGTGCATTTTAATCGCCATTTCATGGGCTTTGAGATGCCGCTAAGCCCAATACGCTATCTGAAATAGGAGCGACGTAAATTGAACAAATGTGATAGAATTTCGGTGAATTCTTAAATTAACCATAATATAAAATGATCTAATCGGGTCTCTGCTTGCCCTACCCTAGAAGTTTAATAGTGCATTTTACTCGCCATTTCATGCGCTTTCAGATGCCGCTAAGCCCAATAAGCTATCTGAAATAGGAGCGACGTAAATTGAACAAATGTGACAGAATTTCCCTGAAATCTTATATAAAACAAAATATAAAATGATCTTATCGGGTCTCTGTTCGCCCTACCATAGAAGCCTAATAGTGCATTTCACTCGTCATTTCATGCGCTTTGAGATACCGCTTAGCCCATTACGCTATCTGAAATAGGAGCGACGTAAATTAAAAAAAAGTGATGCAATTTCGCTGTATTCTTATATTAACCAAAATATAAAATGATCTAATCAGGTCTCTGATTGCCCTATCATAGAAGTTCAATAGTGCATTTTACTCGCCATTTCATGCGCTTTGAGATGCCGCTTAGCTCAATACGCTATCTGAAATAGGAGCGACGTAAATTGTACAAATGTGATAGAATTTCGCTGAAATCTTTTATTAAGCATAATGTAAAATGATTTAATCAGCTCTCTGTTCGCCCTAGCCTAGAAGTTTAATAGTGCATTTTATTCGACATTCCATGCGCTTTGAGATTCCGCTTAGCCCAATACGCTATCTGAAATAGGAGCGACGTAAATTGAACAAATGTGATAGAATTTCCCTGAATTCTTATATTAACCAAAATATAAAATGATCGAATCAGGTCTCTGATTGCCCTATCATAGAAGTTTAATAGTGCATTGTACTCGCCATTCCACGCGCTTTAAGATGCCGCCTAGCCCAGTACGCTATCTGAAATAGGAGCGACGTAAATTGAACAAATGTGATAGAATTTGGCTGAATTCTTATATTAACCAAAATATAAAATGATCTAATCGGGTCTCTGATTGCCCTATCATAGAAGTTTTATAGTTCATTTTACTCGCCATTCCACCCGCTTTAACACGCCGCCTAGCCTAGTACGCCATCTGGCATAGGAACGGCGTAAATTGAACAAATGTTATAGAATTTTGCTGAATTCTTAAATTAACCATAATATAAAATGATCTAATCGGGTCTCTGTTTGCCCTACCCTTGAAGTTTAATAGTGCATTTTACTCGCCATTTTATGCGCTTTGAGATGCCGCTCAGCCCAATACGCTATCTGACATAGGTGCGACGTAAATTGAACAAATGTGATAGAATTTCGCTGAATTCTTATATTAACCAAAATATAAAATGATCTAATCGGGTCTCTGATTGCCCTATCATAGAAGTTTGATAGTGCATTTTACTCGCCATTCCACGCGCTTTAAGATGCCGCCTAGCCCAGTACGCTATCTGAAAGAGGAGCGACGTAAGTTGAACAAATGTGATAGAATTACGCTGAATTCTTATATTAACCGTAATATAAAATGATCTAATCGGGTATCTGTTTGCCTTACCCTAGAAGTTTAATGGTGCATTTTAATCGCCATTTCATGGGCTTTGAGATGCCGCTTAGCCCAATACGCTATCTGAAATATCTGCGACGTAAATTGAACAAATGTGAGAGAATTTCGCTGAATTCTTATATTAACCAAAATATAAAATGATGTAATCGGGTCTCTGAT
This sequence comes from Macropis europaea, assembly GCA_916610135.2. Taxonomy (NCBI): domain Eukaryota; kingdom Metazoa; phylum Arthropoda; class Insecta; order Hymenoptera; family Melittidae; genus Macropis; species Macropis europaea. The sequence goes on along the minus strand of CAKAJE020000604.1, from coordinate 47,705 downwards.
TGCCCTATCATAGAAGTTTAGTAGTGCATTTTACTCGCCCTTCCACGCGCTTTGAGATGCCGCCTATCCCACTACGCTATCTGAAATAGGAGCGACGTAAGTTGAACAAATGTGATAGAATTACGCTGAATTCTTATATTAACCGTAATATAAAATGATCTAATCGGGTCTCTGTTTACCCTACCCGAGAAGTTTAATAGTGCATTTTACTCGACATTTCATGCGCTTTGAGATGTCGCATAGCCCAATACGCTATCTGAAATAGGAACGACGTAAATTGAACAAATGTGATAGAATTTTTCTGAATTCTTAAATTAACCATAATATAAAATGATCTAATCGGGTCTCTGTTTGCCCTACCCTTGAAGTTTAATAGTGCATTTTACTCGCCATTTCATGCGCTTTGAGATGCCGCTTAGCCCAATACGCTATCTGAAATGGGAGCGACGTAAATTAAACAAATGTAATAGAATTTCGCTGAATTCTTATATTAACCAAAATACAAAATGATCTAATCGGGTCTCTGATTGCCCTATCATAGAAGTTTAGCAGTGCATTTTACTCGCCATTCTACGCGCTTTTAGATGCCGCCTAGCCCAGTACGCTATCTGAAATAGGAGCTACGTAAGTTGAACAAATGTGACAGAATTACGCTGAATTCTTATATTAACCTCAATGTAAAATGATCTAATCTGGTCTCTGTTCACCCTACCCTAGAAGTTTAATAGTGCATTTCACTCGTCATTTCATGCGCTTTGAGATGCCGCATAGCCCAATACGCTATCTGAAATAGGAGCGACGTAAATTGAACAAATGTGATAGAATTTCGCTGAATTCTTAAATTAACCATAATATAAAATGATCTAATGGGGTCTCTGTTTGCCCTACCCTAGAAGTTTAATAGTGCATTTTACTCGTTATTTCATCCGCTTTGAGATGCCGCTTAGCACAATACGCTATCTGAAATAGGAGCGATGTAAATTGAACAAATGTGATAGAATTTCGCTGAATTCTTTTATTAACCATAACGTAAAATGATCTAATCGGGTCGCTGTTCGCCCTAGCGTAGAAGCTTAATCGTGCATTTTATTCGTCATTTCATGCGCTTTGAGATGCCGCTTAGCCCAATACGCTATCTGAAATAGGAGCGACGTAAATTGAACAAATGTGATAGAATTTCGCTGAATTCTTATATTAACCAAAATATAAAATGATCTAATCGGGTCTCTGTTTGCCCTACCCTAGAAGTTTAATAGTGCATTTTACTCGCCATTTCTCGCGCTTTGAGATGCCGCTTGGCCCAATACGCTATCTGAAATATCAGCGACGTAAATTGAACAAATGTGAGAGAATTTCGCTGAATTCTTAAATTAACCATAATATAAAATGATCTTATCGGGTCTCTGTTTGCCCTACCCTAGAAGATTAATAGTGCATTTCACTCGCCATTTCATGCGCTTTGAGGTGACGCTTAACCCAATACGCTATCTGAAATAGGAACGACGTAAATTGAACAAATGTGATAGAATTTTTCTGAATTCTTAAATTAACCATAATATAAAATGATCTAATCGGGTCTCTGTTTGCCCTACCCTTGAAGTTTAATAGTGCATTTTACTCGCCATTCCACGCGCTTTAAGAAGCCGCCTAGCACAGTACGCTATCTGAAATAGGAGAGACGTAAATGGAACAAATGTGTTAGAATTTCGCTGAATTATTATATTAACCAAAATATAAAATAATCTAATCGGGTCTCTGATTTCCCTATCATAGAAGTTTAACAGTGCATTTTACTCGCCATTTTATGCGCTTTGAGATGCCGCTTAGCCCAATACGCTATCTGAAATAGGGGCGACGTAAATTGAACAAATGTGATAGAATTACTCTGAATTCTTATATTAACCGTAATATAAAATGAACTAATCGGGTCTCTGTTTGCCTTACCCTAGAAGTTTAATAGTGCATTTTACTCGCCATTTCATGCGCTTTGAGATGCCGCTTAGCCCAATACGCTATCTGAAATAGGAGCGACGTAAATTGAACAAATGTGATAGAATTTCGCTGAATTCTTAAATTAACCATAATATAAAATGATCTAATGGGGTCTCTGATTGCCCTACCCTAGAAGATTAATAGTGCATTTCACTCGCCATTTCATGCGCTTTGAGGTGACGCTTAGCCCAATAAGCTATCTGAAATAGGAGCAACGCAAATTGAACAAATGTGATAGAATTTCGCTGAATATTAACCAAAATATAAAATGATCTAATCGGGTCTCTGATTGCCCTATCATAGAAGTTTAATAGTGCATTTTACTCGACATTCCACGCCCTTTAAGATGCCGCTTAGCCCAGTACGCTATCTGAAATAGGAGCGACGTAAATTGAACAAATGTGATAGAATTTCGCTGAATTCTTAAATTAAGCATAATATAAAATGATCTAATGGGGTCTCTGATTGCCTTACCCTAGAAGTTTAATAGTGCATTTTACTCGCCATTTCATGCGCTTTGAGATGCCGCTTAGCCCAATACGCTATCTGAAATAGGAGCGACGTAAATTGAACAAATGTGATAGAATTTCGCTGAATTCTTAAATTAACCATAATATAAAATGATCTAATCGGGTCTCTGTTTGCCCTACCCTAGAAGTTTAATAGTGCATTTCACTCGTCATTTCATGCGCTTTGCGATGCCGCTTAGCCCAATAAGCTATCAGAAATAGGAGCGACGTAAATTGAACAAATGTGATAGAATTTCGCTGAATTCTTATATTAACCAAAATATAAAATGATCTAATCGGGTCTCTGATTGCCCTATCATAGAAGTTTGATAGGGTATTTTCCTCGACATTCCACGCGCTTTAAGTTGCCGCCTAGCCCAGTACGCTATCTGAAATAGGAGCTACATATGTTGAACAAATGTGACAGAATTTCGCTGAATTCTTATATTAACCAAAACATAAAATGATCTAATCGGGTCTCTGATTGCCCCATCATAGAAGTTTAATAGTGCATTTTACCCGCCATTCCACGCGCTTTAAGATGCCGCCTAGCCCAGTACGCTATCTGAAATAGGAGCTACGTAAGTTGAACAAATGTGTCAGAGTTATGCTGAATTCTTATATTTACCGTAATATAAAATGATCTAATCGGGTCTCTGTTTGCCTTATCCTAGAAGTTTAATAGTTCATTTTACTCGCTATTTCATGCGCTTTGAGATGCCGCTTAGCCCAATACGCTATCTGAAATAGGAGCGACGTAAATTGAACAAATGTGATAGAATTTCCATGAAATCTTATATTAAACAAAATATAAAATGATCTAAACGGGACTCTGATTGCCCTATCATAGAAGTTTAGTAGTGCATTTTACTCGCCCTTCCACGCGCTTTAAGATGCCGCCTAGCCCAGTACACTATCTGAAATAGGAGCGACGTATGTTGAACAAATGTGATATAATTACTCTGAATTCTTATATTAACCGTAATATTAAATGATCTAATCGGGTCTCGGTTTGCCTTACCCTAGAAGTTTAATAGGGCGTTTTACTCGCCATTTCATGCGCTTTGCGATGCCGCTTAGCCCAATACGCTATCTGCAACATGAGCGACGTAAATTGAACAAATGTGATAGAATTTCGCTGAATTCTTAAATTAACCATAATATAAAATGATCTAATCGGGTCTCTGTTTGCCCTACCCTAGAAGTTTAATAGTACATTTTACTCGCCATTTCTCGCGCTTTGAGATGCCGCTTGGCCCAATACGCTATCTGAAATATCAGCGACGTAAATTGAACAAATGTGAGAGAATTTCGCTGAATTCTTAAATTAACCATAATATAAAATGATCTTATCGGGTCTCTGTTTGCCCTACCCTAGAAGATTAATAGTGCATTTCACTCGCCATTTCATGCGCTTTGAGGTGACGCTTAACCCAATACGCTATCTGAAATAGGAACGACGTAAATTGAACAAATGTGATAGAATTTTTCTGAATTCTTAAATTAACCATAATATAAAATGATCTAATCGGGTCTCTGTTTGCCCTACCCTTGAAGTTTAATAGTGCATTTTACTCGCCATTCCACGCGCTTTAAGAAGCCGCCTAGCACAGTACGCTATCTGAAATAGGAGAGACGTAAATGGAACAAATGTGTTAGAATTTCGCTGAATTATTATATTAACCAAAATATAAAATAATCTAATCGGGTCTCTGATTTCCCTATCATAGAAGTTTAACAGTGCATTTTACTCGCCATTTCATGCGCTTTGAGATGCCGCTTAGCCCAATACGCTATCTGAAATAGGGGCGACGTAAATTGAACAAATGTGATAGAATTACTCTGAATTCTTATATTAACCGTAATATAAAATGAACTAATCGGGTCTCTGTTTGCCTTACCCTAGAAGTTTAATAGTGCATTTTACTCGCCATTTCATGCGCTTTGAGATGCCGCTTAGCCCAATACGCTATCTGAAATAGGAGCGACGTAAATTGAACAAATGTGATAGAATTTCGCTGAATTCTTAAATTAACCATAATATAAAATGATCTAATGGGGTCTCTGATTGCCCTACCCTAGAAGATTAATAGTGCATTTCACTCGCCATTTCATGCGCTTTGAGGTGACGCTTAGCCCAATAAGCTATCTGAAATAGGAGCGACGCAAATTGAACAAATGTGATAGAATTTCGCTGAATTCTTAAATTAACCATAATATAAAATGATTTAATCGGGTCTTTGTTTGCCCTACCCTTGAAGTTTAATAGTGCATTTTACTCGCCATTTTATGTGCTTTGAGATGCCGCTCAGCCCAATACGCTATCTGACATAGGTGCGACGTAAATTGAACAAATGTGATAGAATTTCGCTGAATTCTTATATTAACCAAAATATAAAATGATCTAATCGGGTCTCTGATTGCCCTATCATAGAAGTTTGATAGTGCATTTTACTCGCCATTCCACGCGCTTTAAGATGCCGCCTAGCCCAGTACGCTATCTGAAAGAGGAGCGACGTAAGTTGAACAAATGTGATAGAATTACGCTGAATTCTTATATTAACCGTAATATAAAATGATCTAATCGGGTATCTGTTTGCCTTACCCTAGAAGTTTAATGGTGCATTTTAATCGCCATTTCATGCGCTTTCAGATGCCGCTTAGCCTAATACGCTATCTTTAATAGGAGCGACGTAAATTGAACAAATGTGATAGAATTACGCTGAATTCTTATATTAACCGTAATATAAAATGATCTAATCGGGTCTCTGCTTGCCCTACCCTAGAAGTTTAATAGTGCATTTTACTCGCCATTTCATGCGCTTTCAGATGCCGCTAAGCCCAATAAGCTATCTGAAATAGGAGCGACGTAAATTGTACAAATGTGACAGAATTTCCCTGAAATCTTATATAAAACAAAATATAAAATGATCTAATCGGGTCTCTGATTGCCCTATCGTGGAAGATTAGTAGTGCATTTTACTCACCCTTCCACGCGCTTTAAGATGCCGCCTAGCCCTGTACGCTATCTGAAATAGGAGCGACGAAAGTTGAGCAAATGTGATAGAATTACGCTGCATTCTTATATTAACCGTAATATAAAATGATCTAATCGGGTCACTGTTTGCCCTACCCTAGAAGTTTAGTAGTGCATTTTACTCGCCATTCCACGCGCTTTAAGATGCCGCTTAGCCCAATACGCTATCTGAAATAGGAGCGACGTAAATGGAACAAATGTGATAGAATTTCCCTGAATTCTTATATTAACCTTAATGTAAAATGATCTTATCGGGTCTCTGTTCGCCCTACCATAGAAGCCTAATAGTGCATTTCACTCGTCATTTCATGCGCTTTGAGATACCGCTTAGCCCATTACGCTATCTGAAATAGGAGCGACGTAAATTAAAAAAAAGTGATGCAATTTCGCTGTATTCTTATATTAACCAAAATATAAAATGATCTAATCAGGTCTCTGATTGCCCTATCATAGAAGTTCAACAGTGCATTTTACTCGCCATTTCATGCGCTTTGAGATGCCGCTTAGCTCAATACGCTATCTGAAATAGGAGCGACGTAAATTGTACAAATGTGATAGAATTTCGCTGAAATCTTTTATTAAGCATAATGTAAAATGATTTAATCGGGTCTCTGATTGCCCTATCATAGAAGTTTGATAGTGCATTTTACTCGCCATTCCACGCGCTTTAAGATGCCGCCTAGCCCAGTACGCTATCTGAAAGAGGAGCGACGTAAGTTGAACAAATGTGATAGAATTACGCTGAATTCTTATATTAACCGTAATATAAAATGATCTAATCGGGTATCTGTTTGCCTTACCCTAGAAGTTTAATGGTGCATTTTAATCGCCATTTCATGGGCTTTGAGATGCCGCTTAGCCCAATACGCTATCTGAAATATCTGCGACGTAAATTGAACAAATGTGAGAGAATTTCGCTGAATTCTTATATTAACCAAAATATAAAATGATGTAATCGGGTCTCTGATTGCCCTATCATAGAAGTTTAGTAGTGCATCTTACTCGCCCTTCCACGCGCTTTGAGATGCCGCCTAGCCCACTACGCTATCTGAAATAGGAGCGACGTAAGTTGAACAAATGTGATAGAATTACGCTGAATTCTTATATTAACCGTAATATAAAATGATCTAATCGGGTCTCTGTTTACCCTACCCGAGAAGTTTAATGGTGCATTTTACTCGTCATTTCATGCGCTTTGAGATGTCGCATAGCCCAATACGCTATCTGAAATAGGAACGACGTAAATTGAACAAATGTGATAGAATTTTTCTGAATTCTTAAATTAACCATAATATAAAATGATCTAATCGGGTCTCTGTTTGCCCTACCCTTGAAGTTTAATAGTGCATTTTACTCGCCATTTCATGCGCTTTGAGATGCCGCTTAGCCCAATACGCTATCTGAAATGGGAGCGACGTAAATTAAACAAATGTAATAGAATTTCGCTGAATTCTTATATTAACCAAAATACAAAATGATCTAATCGGGACTCTGATTGCCCTATCATAGAAGTTTAACAGTGCATTTTACTCGCCATTCTACGCGCTTTTAGATGCCGCCTAGCCCAGTACGCTATCTGAAATAGGAGCTACGTAAGTTGAACAAATGTGACAGAATTACGCTGAATTCTTATATTAACCTCAATGTAAAATGATCTAATCTGGTCTCTGTTCACCCTACCCTAGAAGTTTAATAGTGCATTTCACTCGTCATTTCATGCGCTTTGAGATGCCGCATAGCCCAATACGCTATCTGAAATAGGAGCGACGTAAATTGAACAAATGTGATAGAATTTCGCTGAATTCTTAAATTAACCATAATATAAAATGATCTAATGGGGTCTCTGTTTGCCCTACCCTAGAAGTTTAATAGTGCATTTTACTCGTTATTTCATCCGCTTTGAGATGCCGCTTAGCACAATACGCTATCTGAAATAGGAGCGATGTAAATTGATCAAATGTGATAGAATTTCGCTGAATTCTTTTATTAACCATAACGTAAAATGATCTAATCGGGTCTCTGTTCGCCCTAGCGTAGAAGCTTAATCGAGCATTTTATTCGTCATTTCATGCGCTTTGAGATGCCGCTTAGCCCAATACGCTATCTGAAATAGGAGCGACGTAAATTGAACAAATGTGATAGAATTTCGCTGAATTCTTATATTAACCTCAATGTAAAATGATCTAATCGGGTCTTCGTTCGCCCTACCCTAGAAGTTTAATAGTGCATTTCGCTCGTCATTTCATGCGCTTTGAGATGCCGCTTAGCCCAATAAGGTATCTGAAATAGGAGCGACGTAAATTGACCAAATGTGATAGAATTTCGCTGAATTCTTATATTAACCAAAATATAAAATGATGTAATCGGGTCTCTGATTGCCCTATCATAGAAGTTTAGTAGTGCATTTTACTCGCCCTTCCACGCGCTTTGAGATGCCGCTTAGCCCAATACGCTATCTGAAATAGGAGCGACGTAAATTGAACAAATGTGAGAGAATCTCGCTGAATTCTTATATTAACCGTAATATAAAATGATCTAATCGGGTCTCTGTTTGCCTTACCCTAGAAGTTTAATAGTGCATTTTACTCGCCATTTCATGCGCTTTGAGATGCCGCTTAGCCCAATACGCTATCTGAAATAGGAGCGACGTAAATTGAACAAATGTGATAGAATTTCCATGAAATCTTATATTAAACAAAATATAAAATGATCTAAACGGGACTCTGATTGCCCTATCATAGAAGTTTAGTAGTGCATTTTACTCGCCCTTCCACGCGCTTTAAGATGCCGCCTAGCCCAGTACACTATCTGAAATAGGAGCGACGTATGTTGAACAAATGTGATATAATTACTCTGAATTCTTATATTAACCGTAATATTAAATGATCTAATCGGGTCTCGGTTTGCCTTACCCTAGAAGTTTAATAGGGCGTTTTACTCGCCATTTCATGCGCTTTGCGATGCCGCTTAGCCCAATACGCTATCTGCAACATGAGCGACGTAAATTGAACAAATGTGATAGAATTTCGCTGAATTCTTAAATTAACCATAATATAAAATGATCTAATCGGGTCTCTGTTTGCCCTACCCTAGAAGTTTAATAGTACATTTTACTCGCCATTTCTCGCGCTTTGAGATGCCGCTTGGCCCAATACGCTATCTGAAATATCAGCGACGTAAATTGAACAAATGTGAGAGAATTTCGCTGAATTCTTAAATTAACCATAATATAAAATGATCTTATCGGGTCTCTGTTTGCCCTACCCTAGAAGATTAATAGTGCATTTCACTCGCCATTTCATGCGCTTTGAGGTGACGCTTAACCCAATACGCTATCTGAAATAGGAACGACGTAAATTGAACAAATGTGATAGAATTTTTCTGAATTCTTAAATTAACCATAATATAAAATGATCTAATCGGGTCTCTGTTTGCCCTACCCTTGAAGTTTAATAGTGCATTTTACTCGCCATTCCACGCGCTTTAAGAAGCCGCCTAGCACAGTACGCTATCTGAAATAGGAGAGACGTAAATGGAACAAATGTGTTAGAATTTCGCTGAATTATTATATTAACCAAAATATAAAATAATCTAATCGGGTCTCTGATTTCCCTATCATAGAAGTTTAACAGTGCATTTGACTCGCCATTTCATGCGCTTTGAGATGCCGCTTAGCCCAATACGCTATCTGAAATAGGGGCGACGTAAATTGAACAAATGTGATAGAATTACTCTGAATTCTTATATTAACCGTAATATAAAATGAACTAATCGGGTCTCTGTTTGCCTTACCCTAGAAGTTTAATAGTGCATTTTACTCGCCATTTCATGCGCTTTGAGATGCCGCTTAGCCCAATACGCTATCTGAAATAGGAGCGACGTAAATTGAACAAATGTGATAGAATTTCGCTGAATTCTTAAATTAACCATAATATAAAATGATCTAATGGGGTCTCTGATTGCCCTACCCTAGAAGATTAATAGTGCATTTCACTCGCCATTTCATGCGCTTTGAGGTGACGCTTAGCCCAATAAGCTATCTGAAATAGGAGCAACGCAAATTGAACAAATGTGATAGAATTTCGCTGAATTCTTAAATTAACCATAATATAAAATGATTTAATCGGGTCTTTGTTTGCCCTACCCTTGAAGTTTAATAGTGCATTTTACTCGCCATTTTATGTGCTTTGAGATGCCGCTCAGCCCAATACGCTATCTGACATAGGTGCGACGTAAATTGAACAAATGTGATAGAATTTCGCTGAATTCTTATATTAACCAAAATATAAAATGATCTAATCGGGTCTCTGATTGCCCTATCATAGAAGTTTGATAGTGCATTTTACTCGCCATTCCACGCGCTTTAAGATGCCGCCTAGCCCAGTACGCTATCTGAAAGAGGAGCGACGTAAGTTGAACAAATGTGATAGAATTACGCTGAATTCTTATATTAACCGTAATATAAAATGATCTAATCGGGTATCTGTTTGCCTTACCCTAGAAGTTTAATGGTGCATTTTAATCGCCATTTCATGCGCTTTCAGATGCCGCTTAGCCTAATACGCTATCTTTAATAGGAGCGACGTAAATTGAACAAATGTGATAGAATTACGCTGAATTCTTATATTAACCGTAATATAAAATGATCTAATCGGGTCTCTGCTTGCCCTACCCTAGAAGTTTAATAGTGCATTTTACTCGCCATTTCATGCGCTTTCAGATGCCGCTAAGCCCAATAAGCTATCTGAAATAGGAGCGACGTAAATTGTACAAATGTGACAGAATTTCCCTGAAATCTTATATAAAACAAAATATAAAATGATCTAATCGGGTCTCTGATTGCCCTATCGTGGAAGATTAGTAGTGCATTTTACTCACCCTTCCACGCGCTTTAAGATGCCGCCTAGCCCTGTACGCTATCTGAAATAGGAGCGACGAAAGTTGAGCAAATGTGATAGAATTACGCTGCATTCTTATATTAACCGTAATATAAAATGATCTAATCGGGTCACTGTTTGCCCTACCCTAGAAGTTTAGTAGTGCATTTTACTCGCCATTCCACGCGCTTTAAGATGCCGCTTAGCCCAATACGCTATCTGAAATAGGAGCGACGTAAATGGAACAAATGTGATAGAATTTCCCTGAATTCTTATATTAACCTTAATGTAAAATGATCTTATCGGGTCTCTGTTCGCCCTACCATAGAAGCCTAATAGTGCATTTCACTCGTCATTTCATGCGCTTTGAGATACCGCTTAGCCCATTACGCTATCTGAAATAGGAGCGACGTAAATTAAAAAAAAGTGATGCAATTTCGCTGTATTCTTATATTAACCAAAATATAAAATGATCTAATCAGGTCTCTGATTGCCCTATCATAGAAGTTCAACAGTGCATTTTACTCGCCATTTCATGCGCTTTGAGATGCCGCTTAGCTCAATACGCTATCTGAAATAGGAGCGACGTAAATTGTACAAATGTGACAGAATTTCCCTGAAATCTTATATAAAACAAAATATAAAATGATCTAATCGGGTCTCTGATTGCCCTATCGTGGAAGATTAGTAGTGCATTTTACTCACCCTTCCACGCGCTTTAAGATGCCGCCTAGCCCTGTACGCTATCTGAAATAGGAGCGACGAAAGTTGAGCAAATGTGATAGAATTACGCTGCATTCTTATATTAACCGTAATATAAAATGATCTAATCGGGTCACTGTTTGCCCTACCCTAGAAGTTTAGTAGTGCATTTTACTCGCCATTCCACGCGCTTTAAGATGCCGCTTAGCCCAATACGCTATCTGAAATAGGAGCGACGTAAATGGAACAAATGTGATAGAATTTCCCTGAATTCTTATATTAACCTTAATGTAAAATGATCTTATCGGGTCTCTGTTCGCCCTACCATAGAAGCCTAATAGTGCATTTCACTCGTCATTTCATGCGCTTTGAGATACCGCTTAGCCCATTACGCTATCTGAAATAGGAGCGACGTAAATTAAAAAAAAGTGATGCAATTTCGCTGTATTCTTATATTAACCAAAATATAAAATGATCTAATCAGGTCTCTGATTGCCCTATCATAGAAGTTCAACAGTGCATTTTACTCGCCATTTCATGCGCTTTGAGATGCCGCTTAGCTCAATACGCTATCTGAAATAGGAGCGACGTAAATTGTACAAATGTGATAGAATTTCGCTGAAATCTTTTATTAAGCATAATGTAAAATGATTTAATCGGGTCTCTGATTGCCCTATCATAGAAGTTTGATAGTGCATTTTACTCGCCATTCCACGCGCTTTAAGATGCCGCCTAGCCCAGTACGCTATCTGAAATAGGAGCTACGTAAGTTGAACAAATGTGACAGAATTACGCTGAATTCTTATATTAACCTCAATGTAAAATGATCTAATCTGGTCTCTGTTCACCCTACCCTAGAAGTTTAATAGTGCATTTCACTCGTCATTTCATGCGCTTTGAGATGCCGCATAGCCCAATACGCTATCTGAAATAGGAGCGACGTAAATTGAACAAATGTGATAGAATTTCGCTGAATTCTTAAATTAACCATAATATAAAATGATCTAATGGGGTCTCTGTTTGCCCTACCCTAGAAGTTTAATAGTGCATTTTACTCGTTATTTCATCCGCTTTGAGATGCCGCTTAGCACAATACGCTATCTGAAATAGGAGCGATGTAAATTGATCAAATGTGATAGAATTTCGCTGAATTCTTTTATTAACCATAACGTAAAATGATCTAATCGGGTCTCTGTTCGCCCTAGCGTAGAAGCTTAATCGAGCATTTTATTCGTCATTTCATGCGCTTTGAGATGCCGCTTAGCCCAATACGCTATCTGAAATAGGAGCGACGTAAATTGAACAAATGTGATAGAATTTCGCTGAATTCTTATATTAACCAAAATATAAAATGATCTAATCGGGTCTCTGTTTGCCCTACCCTAGAAGTTTAATAGTGCATTTTACTCGCCATTTCTCGCGCTTTGAGATGCTGCTTGGCCCAATACGCTATCTGAAATATTTAGCGACGTAAATTGAACAAATGTGAGAGAATTTCGCTGAATTCTTAAATTAACCATAATATAAAATGATCTTATCGGGTCTCTGTTTGCCCTACCCTAGAAGATTAATAGTGCATTTCACTCGCCATTTCATGCGCTTTGAGGTGACGCTTAACCCAATACGCTATCTGAAATAGGAACGACGTAAATTGAACAAATGTGATAGAATTTTTCTGAATTCTTAAATTAACCATAATATAAAATGATCTAATCGGGTCTCTGTTTGCCCTACACTTGAAGTTTAATAGTGCATTTTACTCGCCATTCCACGCGCTTTAAGAAGCCGCCTAGCACAGTACGCTATCTGAAATAGGAGAGACGTAAATGAAACAAATGTGTTAGAATTTCGCTGAATTATTATATTAACCAAAATATAAAATAATCTAATCGGGTCTCTGATTTCCCTATCATAGAAGTTTAACAGTGCATTTGACTCGCCATTTCATGCGCTTTGAGATGCCGCTTAGCCCAATACGCTATCTGAAATAGGGGCGACGTAAATTGAACAAATGTGATAGAATTACTCTGAATTCTTATATTAACCGTAATATAAAATGAACTAATCGGGTCTCTGTTTGCCTTACCCTAGAAGTTTAATAGTGCATTTTACTCGCCATTTCATGCGCTTTGAGATGCCGCTTAGCCCAATACGCTATCTGAAATTGGAGCAACGTAAATTGAACAAATGTGATAGAATTTCGCTGAATTCTTAAATTAACCATAATATAAAATGATCTAATGGGGTCTCTGATTGCCCTACCCTAGAAGATTAATAGTGCATTTCACTCGCCATTTCATGCGCTTTGAGGTGACGCTTAGCCCAATAAGCTATCTGAAATAGGAGCAACGCAAATTGAACAAATGTGATAGAATTTCGCTGAATTCTTATATTAACCAAAATATAAAATGATCTAATCGGGTCTCTGATTGCCCTATCATAGAAGTTTAATAGTGCATTTTACTCGACATTCCACGCCCTTTAAGATGCCGCTTAGCCCAGTACGCTATCTGAAATAGGAGCGACGTAAATTGAACAAATGTGATAGAATTTCGCTGAATTCTTAAATTAACCATAATATAAAATGATCTAATGGGGTCTCTGATTGCCTTACCCTAGAAGTTTAATAGTGCATTTTACTCGCCATTTCATGCGCTTTGAGATGCCGCTTAGCCCAATACGCTATCTGAAATAGGAGCGACGTAAATTGAACAAATGTGATAGAATTTCGCTGAATTCTTAAATTAACCATAATATAAAATGATCTAATCGGGTCTCTGTTTGCCCTACCCTAGAAGTTTAATAGTGCATTTCACTCGTCATTTCATGCGCTTTGCGATGCCGCTTAGCCCAATAAGCTATCAGAAATAGGAGCGACGTAAATTGAACAAATGTGATAGAATTTCGCTGAATTCTTATATTAACCAAAATATAAAATGATCTAATCGGGTCTCTGATTGCCCTATCATAGAAGTTTGATAGGGTATTTTCCTCGACATTCCACGCGCTTTAAGTTGCCGCCTAGCCCAGTACGCTATCTGAAATAGGAGCTACGTATGTTGAACAAATGTGACAGAATTTCGCTGAATTCTTATATTAACCAAAACATAAAATGATCTAATCGGGTCTCTGATTGCCCCATCATAGAAGTTTAATAGTGCATTTTACCCGCCATTCCACGCGCTTTAAGAAGCCGCCTAGCACAGTACGCTATCTGAAATAGGAGAGACGTAAATGGAACAAATGTGTTAGAATTTCGCTGAATTATTATATTAACCAAAATATAAAATAATCTAATCGGGTCTCTGATTTCCCTATCATAGAAGTTTAACAGTGCATTTGACTCGCCATTTCATGCGCTTTGAGATGCCGCTTAGCCCAATACGCTATCTGCAACAGGGGCGACGTAAATTGAACAAATGTGATAGAATTACTCTGAATTCTTATATTAACCGTAATATAAAATGAACTAATCGGGTCTCTGTTTGCCTTACCCTAGAAGTTTAATAGTGCATTTTACTCGCCATTTCATGCGCTTTGAGATGCCGCTTAGCCCAATACGCTATCTGAAATAGGAGCGACGTAAATTGAACAAATGTGATAGAATTTCGCTGAATTCTTAAATTAACCATAATATAAAATGATCTAATGGGGTCTCTGATTGCCCTACCCTAGAAGATTAATAGTGCATTTCACTCGCCATTTCATGCGCTTTGAGGTGACGCTTAGCCCAATAAGCTATCTGAAATAGGAGCAACGCAAATTGAACAAATGTGATAGAATTTCGCTGAATTCTTATATTAACCAAAATATAAAATGATCTAATCGGGTCTCTGATTGCCCTATCATAGAAGTTTAATAGTGCATTTTACTCGACATTCCACGCCCTTTAAGATGCCGCTTAGCCCAGTACGCTATCTGAAATAGGAGCGACGTAAATTGAACAAATGTGATAGAATTTCGCTGAATTCTTAAATTATCCATAATATAAAATGATCTAATGGGGTCTCTGATTGCCTTACCCTAGAAGTTTAATAGTGCATTTTACTCGCCATTTCATGCGCTTTGAGATGCCGCTTAGCCCAATACGCTATCTGAAATAGGAGCGACGTAAATTGAACAAATGTGATAGAATTTCGCTGAATTCTTAAATTAACCATAATATAAAATGATCTAATCGGGTCTCTGTTTGCCCTACCCTAGAAGTTTAATAGTGCATTTCACTCGTCATTTCATGCGCTTTGCGATGCCGCTTAGCCCAATAAGCTATCAGAAATAGGAGCGACGTAAATTGAACAAATGTGATAGAATTTCGCTGAATTCTTATATTAACCAAAATATAAAATGATCTAATCGGGTCTCTGATTGCCCTATCATAGAAGTTTGATAGGGTATTTTCCTCGACATTCCACGCGCTTTAAGTTGCCGCCTAGCCCAGTACGCTATCTGAAATAGGAGCTACGTATGTTGAACAAATGTGACAGAATTTCGCTGAATTCTTATATTAACCAAAACATAAAATGATCTAATCGGGTCTCTGATTGCCCCATCATAGAAGTTTAATAGTGCATTTTACCCGCCATTCCACGCGCTTTAAGATGCCGCCTAGCCCAGTACGCTATCTGAAATAGGAGCTACGTAAGTTGAACAAATGTGACAGAGTTACGCTGAATTCTTATATTTACCGTAATATAAAATGATCTAATCGGGTCTCTGTTTGCCTTATCCTAGAAGTTTAATAGTTCATTTTACTCGCTATTTCATGCGCTTTGAGATGCCGCTTAGCCCAATACGCTATCTGAAATAGGAGCGACGTAAATTGAACAAATGTGATAGAATTTCGCTGAATTCTTATATTAACCTCAATGTAAAATGATCTAATCGGGTCTTCGTTCGCCCTACCCTAGAAGTTTAATAGTGCATTTCACTCGTCATTTCATGCGCTTTGAGATGCCGCTTAGCCCAATAAGGTATCTGAAATAGGAGCGACGTAAATTGACCAAATGTGATAGAATTTCGCTGAATTCTTATATTAACCAAAATATAAAATGATGTAATCGGGTCTCTGATTGCCCTATCATAGAAGTTTAGTAGTGCATTTTACTCGCCCTTCCACGCGCTTTGAGATGCCGCTTAGCCCAATACGCTATCTGAAATAGGAGCGACGTAAATTGTACAAATGTGAGAGAATCTCGCTGAATTCTTATATTAACCGTAATATAAAATGATCTAATCGGGTCTCTGTTTGCCTTACCCTAGAAGTTTAATAGTGCATTTTACTCGCCATTTCATGCGCTTTGAGATGCCGCTTAGCCCAATACGCTATCTGAAATAGGAGCGACGTAAATTGAACAAATGTGATAGAATTTCCATGAAATCTTATATTAAACAAAATATAAAATGATCTAAACGGGACTCTGATTGCCCTATCATAGAAGTTTAGTAGTGCATTTTACTCGCCCTTCCACGCGCTTTAAGATGCCGCCTAGCCCAGTACACTATCTGAAATAGGAGCGACGTATGTTGAACAAATGTGATATAATTACTCTGAATTCTTATATTAACCGTAATATTAAATGATCTAATCGGGTCTCGGTTTGCCTTACCCTAGAAGATTACTAGTGCATTTCACACGTCATTTCATGCGCTTTGAGATGCCGCTTAGCTCAATAAGCTATCTGAAATAGGAGCGACGTAAATTGGACAAATGTGATAGAATTTTTCTGAATTCTTAAATAAACCATAATATGAAATGATCTAATCGGGTCTCTGTTTGCCCTACCCTAGAGGTTTAACAGTGCATTTTACTCGCCATTTCATGCGCTTTGAGATGCCGCTTAGCCCAATACGCTATCTGAAATAGGAGCGACGTAAATTGAACAAATGTGATAGAATTTCGCTGAATTCTTATATTAACCAAAATATAAAATGATCTAATCGGGTCTCTGATTGCCCTATCATAGAAGTTTGATAGTGTATTTTACTCGACATTCCACGCGCTTTAAGTTGCCGCCTAGCCCAGTACGCTATCTGAAATAGGAGCTACGTAAGTTGAACAAATGTGACAGAATTACGCTGAATTCTTATATTTACCGTAATATAAAATGATCTAATCGGGTCTCTGTTTGCCTTATCCTAGAAGTTTAATAGTGCATTTTACTCGCCGTTTCATGCGCTTTGAGATGCCGCCTAGCCCAGTACGCTATCTGACATAGGAGCGACGTAAATTGAACAAATGTGATACAATTTCGCTGAATTCTTATATTAACCTTAATGTAAAATGATCTAATCGGGTCTCTGTTTGCCCTACCCTAGAAGTTTAGTAGTGCATTTCACTCGTCATTTCATGCGCTTTGCGATGCCGCTTAGCCCAATAAGCTATCTGAAATAGGAGCGACGTAAATTGAACAAATGTGATAGAATTTCGCTGAATTCTTATATTAACCAAAATATAAAATGATCTAGTCGGGTCTCTGATTGCCCTATCATAGAAGTTTAATAGTGCATTTTACTCGCCATTCCACGCGCTTTAAGGTGCCGCCTAGCCCAGTACGCTATCTGAAATAGGAGCGACGTAAGTTGAACAAATGTGATAGAATTTTGCTGAATTCTTAAATTAACCATAATGTAAAATGATCGAATCGGGTCTCTGATTGCCCTACACTAGAAGTTTAATAGTTCATTTTACTCGCCATTTCTTGCGCTTTGAGATGCCGCTTAGCCCAATACGCTATCTGAAATATCAGCGACGTAAATTGAACAAATGTGAGAGAATCTCGCTGAATTCTTATATTAACCAAAATATAAAATGATCTAATCGGGTCTATGATTGCCCTATCATAGAAGTTTAAAAGTGCATTTTACTCGCCATTCCACGCGCTTTAAGATGCCGCCTAGCCCAGTACGCTATCTGAAATAGGAGCGACGTAAATTGAACAAATGTGAGAGAATCTCGCTGAATTCTTATATTAACCGTAATATAAAATGATCTAATCGGGTCTCTGTTTGCCTTACCCTAGAAGTTTAATAGTGCATTTTACTCGCCATTTCATGCGCTTTGAGATGCCGCTTAGCCCAATACGCTATCTGAAATAGGAGCGACGTAAATTGAACAAATGTGATAGAATTTCGCTGAATTCTTAAATTAACCATAATATAAAATGATCTAATGGGGTCTCTGATTGCCCTACCCTAGAAGATTAATAGTGCATTTCACTCGCCATTTCATGCGATTTGAGATGCCGCTTAGCCCGATACGCTATCTGACATAGGAGCGACGTAAATTGAACAAATGTGATAGAATTTCGCTGAATTCTTATATTAACCAAAATATAAAATGATCTAATCGGGTCTCTGATTGCCCCATCATAGAAGTTTAATAGTGCATTTTACCCGCCATTCCACGCGCTTTAAGATGCCGCCTAGCCCAGTACGCTATCTGAAATAGGAGCTACGTAAGTTGAACAAATGTGTCAGAGTTACGCTGAATTCTTATATTTACCGTAATATAAAATGATCTAATCGGGTCTCTGTTTGCCTTATCCTAGAAGTTTAATAGTTCATTTTACTCGCTATTTCATGCGCTTTGAGATGCCGCTTAGCCCAATACGCTATCTGAAATAGGAGCGACGTAAATTGAACAAATGTGATAGAATTTCGCTGAATTCTTATATTAACCTCAATGTAAAATGATCTAATCGGGTCTTCGTTCGCCCTACCCTAGAAGTTTAATAGTGCATTTCGCTCGTCATTTCATGCGCTTTGAGATGCCGCTTAGCCCAATAAGGTATCTGAAATAGGAGCGACGTAAATTGACCAAATGTGATAGAATTTCGCTGAATTCTTATATTAACCAAAATATAAAATGATGTAATCGGGTCTCTGATTGCCCTATCATAGAAGTTTAGTAGTGCATTTTACTCGCCCTTCCACGCGCTTTGAGATGCCGCTTAGCCCAATACACTATCTGAAATAGGAGCGACGTAAATTGTACAAATGTGAGAGAATCTCGCTGAATTCTTATATTAACCGTAATATAAAATGATCTAATCGGGTCTCTGTTTGCCTTACCCTAGAAGTTTAATAGTGCATTTTACTCGCCATTTCATGCGCTTTGAGATGCCGCTTAGCCCAATACGCTATCTGAAATAGGAGCGACGTAAATTGAACAAATGTGATAGAATTTCCATGAAATCTTATATTAAACAAAATATAAAATGATCTAAACGGGACTCTGATTGCCCTATCATAGAAGTTTAGTAGTGCATTTTACTCGCCCTTCCACGCGCTTTAAGATGCCGCCTAGCCCAGTACACTATCTGAAATAGGAGCGACGTATGTTGAACAATTGTGATATAATTACTCTGAATTCTTATATTAACCGTAATATTAAATGATCTAATCGGGTCTCGGTTTGCCTTACCCTAGAAGTTTAATAGGGCGTTTTACTCGCCATTTCATGCGCTTTGAGATGCCGCTTAGCCCAATACGCTATCTGCAACATGAGCGACGTAAATTGAACAAATGTGATAGAATTTCGCTGAATTCTTAAATTAACCATAATATAAAATGATCTAATCGGGTCTCTGTTTGCCCTACCCTAGAAGTTTAATACTACATTTCACTCGCCATTTCTTGCGCTTTGAGATGCCGCTTAGCCCAATACGCTATCTGAAATATCAGCGACGTAAATTGAACAAATGTGAGAGAATCTCGCTGAATTCTTATATTAACCTTAATGTAAAATGATCTAATCGGGTCTCTGTTCGCCCTACCCTAGAAGATTACTAGTGCATTTCACACGTCATTTCATGCGCTTTGAGATGCCGCTTAGCTCAATAAGCTATCTGAAATAGGAGCGACGTTAATTGGACAAATGTGATAGAATTTTTCTGAATTCTTAAATAAACCATAATATGAAATGATCTAATCGGGTCTCTGTTTGCCCTACCCTAGAGGTTTAACAGTGCATTTTACTCGCCATTTCATGCGCTTTGAGATGCCGCTTAGCCCAATACGCTATCTGAAATAGGAGCGACGTAAATTGAACAAATGTGATAGAATTTCGCTGAATTCTTATATTAACCAAAATATAAAATGATCTAATCGGGTCTCTGATTGCCCTATCATAGAAGTTTGATTGTGTATTTTACTCGACATTCCACGCGCTTTAAGTTGCCGCCTAGCCCAGTACGCTATCTGAAATAGGAGCTACGTAAGTTGAACAAATGTGACAGAATTACGCTGAATTCTTATATTTACCGTAATATAAAATGATCTAATCGGGTCTCTGTTTGCCTTATCCTAGAAGTTTAATAGTGCATTTTACTCGCCGTTTTATGCGCTTTGAGATGCCGCCTAGCCCAGTACGCTATCTGACATAGGAGCGACGTAAATTGAACAAATGTGATACAATTTCGCTGAATTCTTATATTAACCTTAATGTAAAATGATCTAATCGGGTCTCTGTTTGCCCTACCCTAGAAGTTTAGTAGTGCATTTCACTCGTCATTTCATGCGCTTTGCGATGCCGCTTAGCCCAATAAGCTATCTGAAATAGGAGCGACGTAAATTGAACAAATGTGATAGAATTTCGCTGAATTCTTATATTAACCAAAATATAAAATGATCTAGTCGGGTCTCTGATTGCCCTATCATAGAAGTTTAATAGTGCATTTTACTCGCCATTCCACGCGCTTTAAGGTGCCGCCTAGCCCAGTACGCTATCTGAAATAGGAGCGACGTAAGTTGAACAAATGTGATAGAATTTTGCTGAATTCTTAAATTAACCATAATGTAAAATGATCGAATCGGGTCTCTGATTGCCCTACACTAGAAGTTTAATAGTTCATTTTACTCGCCATTTCTTGCGCTTTGAGATGCCGCTTAGCCCAATACGCTATCTGAAATATCAGCGACGTAAATTGAACAAATGTGATAGAATCACGCTGAATTCTTATATTAACCATAATATAAAATGATCTAATCGGGTCTATGATTGCCCTATCATAGAAGTTTAAAAGTGCATTTTACTCGCCATTCCACGCGCTTTAAGATGCCGCCTAGCCCAGTACGCTATCTGAAATAGGAGCGACGTAAATTGAACAAATGTGAGAGAATCTCGCTGAATTCTTATATTAACCGTAATATAAAATGATCTAATCGGGTCTCTGTTTGCCTTACCCTAGAAGTTTAATAGTGCATTTTACTCGCCATTTCATGCGCTTTGAGATGCCGCTTAGCCCAATACGCTATCTGAAATAGGAGCGACGTAAATTGAACAAATGTGATAGAATTTCGCTGAATTCTTAAATTAACCATAATATAAAATGATCTAATGGGGTCTCTGATTGCCCTACCCTAGAAGATTAATAGTGCATTTCACTCGCCATTTCATGCGCTTTGAGATGCCGCTTAGCCCGATACGCTATCTGACATAGGAGCGACGTAAATTGAACAAATGTGATAGAATTTCGCTGAATTCTTATATTAACCAAAATATAAAATGATCTAATCGTGTCTCTGATTGCCCTATCATAGAAGTTTAATAGTGCATTTTACTCGCCATTCCACGCGCTTTAAGTTGCCGCCTAGCCCAGTACGCTATCTGAAATAGGAGCTACGTAAGTTGAACAAATGTGATAGAATTTTGCTGAATTCTTAAATTAACCATAATATAAAATGATATAATCGGGTCTCTGTTTGCCCTACCCAAGAACTTTAATAGTGCATTTCTCTCGTCATTTCATGCGCTTTGAGATGCCGCTTAGCCCAATACGCTATCTGAAATAGGAGCGACGTAAATTGAACAAATGTGATAGAATTTCCATGAAATCTTATATTAAACAAAATATAAAATGATCTAAACGGGACTCGGATTGCCCTATCATAGAAGTTTAGTAGTGCATTTTACTCGCCCTTCCACGCGCTTTAAGATGCCGCCTAGCCCAGTACACTATCTGAAATAGGAGCGACGTATGTTGAACAAATGTGATATAATTACTCTGAATTCTTATATTAACCGTAATATAAAATGATCTAATCGGGTCTCTGTTTGCCCTTCCCTAGAAGTTTAACAGTGCATTTTACTAGTCATTTCATGCGCTTCGAGATGCCGCTTAGCCCAATACGCTATCTGAAATATCAGCGACGTAAATTGAACAAATGTGATAGAATTTCGCTGAATTCTTATATTAACCAAAATATAAAATGATCTAATCGGGTCTCTGATTGCCCCATCATAGAAGTTTAATAGTGCATTTTACCCGCCATTCCACGCGCTTTAAGATGCCGCCTAGCCCAGTACGCTATCTGAAATAGGAGCTACGTAAGTTGAACAAATGTGTCAGAGTTACGCTGAATTCTTATATTTACCGTAATATAAAATGATCTAATCGGGTCTCTGTTTGCCTTATCCTAGAAGTTTAATAGTTCATTTTACTCGCTATTTCATGCGCTTTGAGATGCCGCTTAGCCCAATACGCTATCTGAAATAGGAGCGACGTAAATTGAACAAATGTGATAGAATTTCGCTGAATTCTTATATTAACCTCAATGTAAAATGATCTAATCGGGTCTTCGTTCGCCCTACCCTAGAAGTTTAATAGTGCATTTCGCTCGTCATTTCATGCGCTTTGAGATGCCGCTTAGCCCAATAAGGTATCTGAAATAGGAGCGACGTAAATTGACCAAATGTGATAGAATTTCGCTGAATTCTTATATTAACCAAAATATAAAATGATGTAATCGGGTCTCTGATTGCCCTATCATAGAAGTTTAGTAGTGCATTTTACTCGCCCTTCCACGCGCTTTGAGATGCCGCTTAGCCCAATACACTATCTGAAATAGGAGCGACGTAAATTGTACAAATGTGAGAGAATCTCGCTGAATTCTTATATTAACCGTAATATAAAATGATCTAATCGGGTCTCTGTTTGCCTTACCCTAGAAGTTTAATAGTGCATTTTACTCGCCATTTCATGCGCTTTGAGATGCCGCTTAGCCCAATACGCTATCTGAAATAGGAGCGACGTAAATTGAACAAATGTGATAGAATTTCCATGAAATCTTATATTAAACAAAATATAAAATGATCTAAACGGGACTCTGATTGCCCTATCATAGAAGTTTAGTAGTGCATTTTACTCGCCCTTCCACGCGCTTTAAGATGCCGCCTAGCCCAGTACACTATCTGAAATAGGAGCGACGTATGTTGAACAATTGTGATATAATTACTCTGAATTCTTATATTAACCGTAATATTAAATGATCTAATCGGGTCTCGGTTTGCCTTACCCTAGAAGTTTAATAGGGCGTTTTACTCGCCATTTCATGCGCTTTGAGATGCCGCTTAGCCCAATACGCTATCTGCAACATGAGCGACGTAAATTGAACAAATGTGATAGAATTTCGCTGAATTCTTAAATTAACCATAATATAAAATGATCTAATCGGGTCTCTGTTTGCCCTACCCTAGAAGTTTAATACTACATTTCACTCGCCATTTCTTGCGCTTTGAGATGCCGCTTAGCCCAATACGCTATCTGAAATATCAGCGACGTAAATTGAACAAATGTGAGAGAATCTCGCTGAATTCTTATATTAACCTTAATGTAAAATGATCTAATCGGGTCTCTGTTCGCCCTACCCTAGAAGATTACTAGTGCATTTCACACGTCATTTCATGCGCTTTGAGATGCCGCTTAGCTCAATAAGCTATCTGAAATAGGAGCGACGTTAATTGGACAAATGTGATAGAATTTTTCTGAATTCTTAAATAAACCATAATATGAAATGATCTAATCGGGTCTCTGTTTGCCCTACCCTAGAGGTTTAACAGTGCATTTTACTCGCCATTTCATGCGCTTTGAGATGCCGCTTAGCCCAATACGCTATCTGAAATAGGAGCGACGTAAATTGAACAAATGTGATAGAATTTCGCTGAATTCTTATATTAACCAAAATATAAAATGATCTAATCGGGTCTCTGATTGCCCTATCATAGAAGTTTGATTGTGTATTTTACTCGACATTCCACGCGCTTTAAGTTGCCGCCTAGCCCAGTACGCTATCTGAAATAGGAGCTACGTAAGTTGAACAAATGTGACAGAATTACGCTGAATTCTTATATTTACCGTAATATAAAATGATCTAATCGGGTCTCTGTTTGCCTTATCCTAGAAGTTTAATAGTGCATTTTACTCGCCGTTTTATGCGCTTTGAGATGCCGCCTAGCCCAGTACGCTATCTGACATAGGAGCGACGTAAATTGAACAAATGTGATACAATTTCGCTGAATTCTTATATTAACCTTAATGTAAAATGATCTAATCGGGTCTCTGTTTGCCCTACCCTAGAAGTTTAGTAGTGCATTTCACTCGTCATTTCATGCGCTTTGCGATGCCGCTTAGCCCAATAAGCTATCTGAAATAGGAGCGACGTAAATTGAACAAATGTGATAGAATTTCGCTGAATTCTTATATTAACCAAAATATAAAATGATCTAGTCGGGTCTCTGATTGCCCTATCATAGAAGTTTAATAGTGCATTTTACTCGCCATTCCACGCGCTTTAAGGTGCCGCCTAGCCCAGTACGCTATCTGAAATAGGAGCGACGTAAGTTGAACAAATGTGATAGAATTTTGCTGAATTCTTAAATTAACCATAATGTAAAATGATCGAATCGGGTCTCTGATTGCCCTACACTAGAAGTTTAATAGTTCATTTTACTCGCCATTTCTTGCGCTTTGAGATGCCGCTTAGCCCAATACGCTATCTGAAATATCAGCGACGTAAATTGAACAAATGTGAGAGAATCTCGCTGAATTCTTATATTAACCAAAATATAAAATGATCTAATCGGGTCTATGATTGCCCTATCATAGAAGTTTAATAGTGCATTTTACTCGCCATTCCACGCGCTTTAAGATGCCGCCTAGCCCAGTACGCTATCTGAAATAGGAGCGACGTAAATTGAACAAATGTGAGAGAATCTCGCTGAATTCTTATATTAACCGTAATATAAAATGATCTAATCGGGTCTCTGTTTGCCTTACCCTAGAAGTTTAATAGTGCATTTTACTCGCCATTTCATGCGCTTTGAGATGCCGCTTAGCCCAATACGCTATCTGAAATAGGAGCGACGTAAATTGAACAAATGTGATAGAATTTCGCTGAATTCTTAAATTAACCATAATATAAAATGATCTAATGGGGTCTCTGATTGCCCTACCCTAGAAGATTAATAGTGCATTTCACTCGCCATTTCATGCGCTTTGAGATGCCGCTTAGCCCGATACGCTATCTGACATAGGAGCGACGTAAATTGAACAAATGTGATAGAATTTCGCTGAATTCTTATATTAACCAAAATATAAAATGATCTAATCGTGTCTCTGATTGCCCTATCATAGAAGTTTAATAGTGCATTTTACTCGCCATTCCACGCGCTTTAAGTTGCCGCCTAGCCCAGTACGCTATCTGAAATAGGAGCTACGTAAGTTGAACAAATGTGATAGAATTTTGCTGAATTCTTAAATTAACCATAATATAAAATGATATAATCGGGTCTCTGTTTGCCCTACCCAAGAACTTTAATAGTGCATTTCTCTCGTCATTTCATGCGCTTTGAGATGCCGCTTAGCCCAATACGCTATCTGAAATAGGAGCGACGTAAATTGAACAAATGTGATAGAATTTCCATGAAATCTTATATTAAACAAAATATAAAATGATCTAAACGGGACTCGGATTGCCCTATCATAGAAGTTTAGTAGTGCATTTTACTCGCCCTTCCACGCGCTTTAAGATGCCGCCTAGCCCAGTACACTATCTGAAATAGGAGCGACGTATGTTGAACAAATGTGATATAATTACTCTGAATTCTTATATTAACCGTAATATAAAATGATCTAATCGGGTCTCTGTTTGCCCTTCCCTAGAAGTTTAACAGTGCATTTTACTAGTCATTTCATGCGCTTCGAGATGCCGCATAGCCCAATACGCTATCTGACATAGGAGCGACGTAAATTGAACAAATGTGATAGAATTTCGCTGAATTCTTAAATTAACCATAATATAAAATGATTTAATCGGGTCTTTGTTTGCCCTACCCTAGAAGTTTAATAGTGCATTTTACTCGCCATTTCATGCGCTTTCAGATGCCGCTAAGCCCAATAAGCTATCTGAAATAGGAGCGACGAAAATTGAACAAATGTGACAGAATTTCCCTGAAATCTTATATTAAACAAAATATAAAATGATCTAATCGTGTCTCTGATTGCCCTATCATAGAAGTTTGATAGTGCATTTTACTCGCCATTCCACGCGCTTTAAGATGCCGCCTAGCCCAGTACGCTATCTGAAAGAGGAGCGACGTAAGTTGAACAAATGTGATAGAATTACGGTGAATTCTTATATTAACCGTAATATAAAATGATCTAATCGGGTATCTGTTTGCCTTACCCTAGAAGTTTAATGCTGCATTTTAATCGCCATTTCATGGGCTTTGAGATGCCGCTTAGCCCAATACGCTATCTGAAATAGGAGCGACGTAAATTGAACAAATGTGACAGAATTTCGGTGAATTCTTAAATTAACCATAATATAAAATGGACTAATCGGGTCTATGTTTGCCCTACCCTAGAAGTTTAATAGTGCATTTTACTCGCCATTTCATGCGCTTTCAGATGCCGCTAAGCCCAATAAGCTATCTGAAATAGGAGCGACGTAAATTGAACAAATGTGACAGAATTTCCCTGAAATCTTATATTAAACAAAATATAAAATGATCTAGTCGGGTCTCTGATTGCCCTATCATAGAAGTTTAATAGTGCATTTTACTCGCCTTTCCACGCGGTTTAAGATGCCGCCTAGCCCAGTACGCTATCTGAAATAGGAACGACGTAAATTGAACAAATGTGATAGAATTTTGCTGACTTCTTAAATTAATCATAATATAAAATGATCTAATCGGGTCTCTGTTTGCCCTACCCTAGAAGTTTAATAGTGCATTTTACTCGCCATTTCTTGCGCTTTGAGATGCCGCTTAGCCCAATACGCTATCTGAAATATCAGCGACGTAAATTGAACAAATGTGAGAGAATTTCCCTGAATACTTATATTAACCAAAATATAAAATGATCTAATCGGGTCTCTGACTGCCCTATCATAGAAGTTTAGTAGTGCATTTTACTCGCCCTTCCACGCGCTTTGAGATGCCGCCTAGCCGAGTACGCTATCTGAAATAGGAGCGACGTAATTTGAACAAATGTGATAGAATTACGCTGAATTCTTATATTATCCGTAATATAAAATGATCTAATCGGGTCTCTGTTTGCCCTACCCTAGAAGTTTAATAGTGCATTTTACTCGTCATTTCATGCGCTTTGAGACGCCGCATAGCCCAATACGCTATCTGAAATAGGAACGACGTATATTGAACGAATGTGATAGAATTTTTCTGAATTCTTAAATTAACCATAATATAAAATGATCTAATCGGGTCTCTGTTTGCCCTACCCTTGAAGTTTAATAGTGCATTTTACTCGCCATTCCACGCGCTTTAAGATGCCGCCTAGCCCAGTACGCTATCTGAAACAGGAGCGACGTAAGTTGAACAAATGTGATAGAATTACGCTGAATTCTTATATTAACCGTAATATAAAATGATCTAATCGGGTCTCTGTTTGCCTTATCCTAGAAGTTTAATAGTGCATGTTACTCGCCATTTCATGCGCATTGAGATGCCGCTTAGCCCAATACGCTATCTGAAATAGGAGCGACGTAAATTGAACAAATGTGATAGAATTTCGCTGAATTCTTAAATTAACCATAATATAAAATGATCTTATCGGGTCTCTGTTTGCCCTACCCTAGAAGTTTAATAGTGCATTTTACTCCACATTTCTTGCGCTTTGAGATGCCGCTTAGCCCAATACGCTATCTGAAATATCAGCGACGTAAATTGAACAAATGTGAGAGAATTTCGCTGAATTCTTATATTAACCAAAATATAAAATGATGTAATCGGGTCTCTGATTGCCCTATCATAGAAGTTTAGTAGTGCATTTACTCGCCCTTCCACGCGCTTTGAGATGCCGCCTAGCCCACTACGCTATCTGAAATAGGAGCGACGTAAGTTGAACAAATGTGATAGAATTACGCTGAATTCTTATATTAACCGTAATATAAAATGATCTAATCGGGTCTCTGTTTACCCTACCCGAGAAGTTTAATAGTGCATTTTACTCGTCATTTCATGCGCTTTGAGATGTCGCATAGCCCAATACGCTATCTGAAATAGGAACGACGTAAATTGAACAAATCTGATAGAATTTTTCTGAATTCTTAAATTAACCATAATATAAAATGATCTAATCGGGTCTCTGTTTGCCCTACCCTTGAAGCTTAATAGTGCATTTTACTCGCCATTTCATGCGCTTTGAGATGCCGCTTAGCCCGATACGCTATCTGAAATGGGAGCGACGTAAATTAAACAAATGTAATAGAATTTCGCTGAATTCTTATATTAACCAAAATACAAAATGATCTAATCGGGTCTCTGATTGCCCTATCATAGAAGTTTAACAGTGCATTTTACTCGCCATTCTACGCGCTTTTAGATGCCGCCTAGCCCAGTACGCTATCTGAAATAGGAGCTACGTAAGTTGAACAAATGTAACAGAATTACGCTGAATTCTTATATTAACCTCAATGTAAAATGATCTAATCTGGTCTCTGTTCACCCTACCCTAGAAGTTTAATAGTGCATTTCACTCGTCATTTCATGCGCTTTGAGATGCCGCATAGCCCAATACGCTATCTGAAATAGGAGCGACGTAAATTGAACAAATGTGATAGAATTTCGCTGAATTCTTAAATTAACCATAATATAAAATGATCTAATGGGGTCTCTGTTTGCCCTACCCTAGAAGTTTAATAGTGCATTTTACTCGTTATTTCATACGCTTTGAGATGCCGCTTAGCACAATACGCTATCTGAAATAGGAGCGATGTAAATTGATCAAATGTGATAGAATTTCGCTGAATTCTTTTATTAACCATAACGTAAAATGATCTAATCGGGTCTCTGTTCGCCCTAGCGTAGAAGCTTAATCGTGCATTTTATTCGTCATTTCATGCGCTTTGAGATGCCGCTTAGCCCAATACGCTATCTGAAATAGGAGCGACGTAAATTGAACAAATGTGATAGAATTTCGCTGAATTCTTATATTAACCAAAATATAAAATGATCTAATCGGGTCTCTGTTTGCCCTACCCTAGAAGTTTAATAGTGCATTTTACTCGCCATTTCTCGCGCTTTGAGATGCCGCTTGGCCCAATACGCTATCTGAAATATCAGCGACGTAAATTGAACAAATGTGAGAGAATTTCGCTGAATTCTTAAATTAACCATAATATAAAATGATCTAATCGGGTCTCTGATTGCCCTATCATAGAAGTTTAATAGTGCATTTTACTCGCGATTCCACGCGCTTTAAGATGCCGCTTAGCCCAGTACGCTATCTGAAATAGGAGCGACGTATGTTGAACAAATGTGATAGAATTTCCCTGAATTCTTATATTAACCTTAATGTAAAATGATCTAATCGGGTCTCTGTTTGCCCTACCCTAGAAGTTTAATAGTGCATTTCACTCGTCATTTCATGCGCTTTGCGATGCCGCTTAGCCCAATAAGCTATCTGAAATAGGAGCGACGTAAATTGAACAAATGTGATAGAATTTCGCTGAATTCTTATATTAACCAAAATATAAAATGATCTAATCGGGTCTCTGATTGCCCTATCATAGAAGTTTAATAGTGCATTTTACTCGCCATTCCACGCGCTTTAAGATGCCGCCTAGCCCAGTACGCTATCTGAAATAGGAGCGACGTATGTTGAACAAATGTGATAGAATTTCGCTGAATTCTTATATTAAGCAAAATATAAAATGATCTAATCAGGTCTCTGATTGCCCTATCATAGAAGTTTAATAGTGCATTTTACACGACATTTCTTGCGCTTTGAGATGCCGCTTAGCCCAATACGCTATCTGAAATAGGGGCGACGTAAATTGAACAAATGTGATAGAATTACTCTGAATTCTTATATTAACCGTAATATAAAATGATCTAATCGGGTCTCTGTTTGCCTTACCCTAGAAGTTTAATAGTGCATTTTACTCGCCATTTCATGCGCTTTGAGATGCCGCTTAGCCCAATACGCTATCTGAAATAGGAGCGACGTAAATTGAACAAATGTGATAGAATTTCGTTGAATTCTTAAATTAACCATAATATAAAATGATCTAATGGGGTCTCTGATTGCCCTACCCTAGAAGATTAATAGTGCATTTCACTCGCCATTTCATGCGCTTTGAGATGCCGCTTAGCCCGATACGCTATCTGACATAGGAGCGACGTAAATTGAACAAATGTGATAGAATTTCGCTGAATTCTTATATTAACCAAAATATAAAATGATCTAATCGGGTCTCTGATTGCCCTATCATAGAAGTTTAGTAGTGCATTTTACTCGCCCTTCCACGCGCTTTAAGATGCCGCCTAGCCCAGTACACTATCTGAAATAGGAGCGACGTATGTTGAACAAATGTGATATAATTACTCTGAATTCTTATATTAACCGTAATATTAAATGATCTAATCGGGTCTCGGTTTGCCTTACCCTAGAAGTTTAATAGGGCGTTTTACTCGCCATTTCATGCGCTTTGAGATGCCGCTTAGCCCAATACGCTATCTGCAACATGAGCGACGTAAATTGAACAAATGTGATAGAATTTCGCTGAATTCTTAAATTAACCATAATATAAAATGATCTAATCGGGTCTCTGTTTGCCCTACCCTAGAAGTTTAATAGTACATTCTACTCGCCATTTCTTGCGCTTTGAGATGCCGCTTAGCCCAATACGCTATCTGAAATATCAGCGACGTAAATTGAACAAATGTGAGAGAATCTCGCTGAATTCTTATATTAACCTTAATGTAAAATGATCTAATCGGGTCTCTGTTCGCCCTACCCTAGAAGATTACTAGTGCATTTCACACGTCATTTCATGCGCTTTGAGATGCCGCTTAGCTCAATAAGCTATCTGAAATAGGAGCGACGTAAATTGGACAAATGTGATAGAATTTTTCTGAATTCTTAAATAAACCATAATATGAAATGATCTAATCGGGTCTCTGTTTGCCCTACCCTAGAGGTTTAACAGTGCATTTTACTCGCCATTTCATGCGCTTTGAGATGCCGCTTAGCCCAATACGCTATCTGAAATAGGAGCGACGTAAATTGAACAAATGTGATAGAATTTCGCTGAATTCTTATATTAACCAAAATATAAAATGATCTAATCGGGTCTCTGATTGCCCTATCATAGAAGTTTGATAGTGTATTTTACTCGACATTCCACGCGCTTTAAGTTGCCGCCTAGCCCAGTACGCTATCTGAAATAGGAGCTACGTAAGTTGAACAAATGTGACAGAATTACGCTGAATTCTTATATTTACCGTAATATAAAATGATCTAATCGGGTCTCTGTTTGCCTTATCCTAGAAGTTTAATAGTGCATTTTACTCGCCGTTTCATGCGCTTTGAGATGCCGCCTAGCCCAGTACGATATCTGACATAGGAGCGACGTAAATTGAACAAATGTGATACAATTTCGCTGAATTCTTATATTAACCTTAATGTAAAATGATCTAATCGGGTCTCTGTTTGCCCTACCCTAGAAGTTTAGTAGTGCATTTCACTCGTCATTTCATGCGCTTTGCGATGCCGCTTAGCCCAATAAGCTATCTGAAATAGGAGCGACGTAAATTGAACAAATGTGATAGAATTTCGCTGAATTCTTATATTAACCAAAATATAAAATGATCTAGTCGGGTCTCTGATTGCCCTATCATAGAAGTTTAATAGTGCATTTTACTCGCCATTCCACGCGCTTTAAGGTGCCGCCTAGCCCAGTACGCTATCTGAAATAGGAGCGACGTAAGTTGAACAAATGTGATAGAATTTTGCTGAATTCTTAAATTAACCATAATGTAAAATGATCGAATCGGGTCTCTGATTGCCCTACCCTAGAAGTTTAATAGTTCATTTTACTCGCCATTTCTTGCGCTTTTAGATGCCGCTTAGCCCAATACGCTATCTGAAATATCAGCGACGTAAATTGAACAAATGTGAGAGAATCTCGCTGAATTCTTATATTAACCAAAATATAAAATGATCTAATCGGGTCTATGATTGCCCTATCATAGAAGTTTAAAAGTGCATTTTACTCGCCATTCCACGCGCTTTAAGATGCCGCCTAGCCCAGTACGCTATCTGAAATAGGAGCGACGTAAATTGAACAAATGTGATAGAATTTCGCTGAATTCTTATATTAACCGTAATATAAAATGATCTAATCGGGTCTCTGTTTGCCCTTCCCTAGAAGTTTAACAGTGCATTTTACTCGTCATTTCATGCGCTTCGAGATGCCGCATAGCCCAATACGCTATCTGACATAGGAGCGACGTAAATTGAACAAATGTGATAGAATTTCGCTGAATTCTTAAATTAACCATAATATAAAATGATCTAATGGGGTCTCTGATTGCCCTACCCTAGAAGATTAATAGTGCATTTCACTCGCCATTTCATGCGCTTTGACATGCCGCTTAGCCCAATACGCTATCTGACATAGGAGCGACGTAAATTGGACAAATGTGATAGAATTTCGCTGAATTCTTATATTAACCAAAATATAAAATGATCTAATCGGGTCTCTGATTGCCCTATCATAGAAGTTTAATAGTGCATCTTACTCGCCATTACACGCGCTTTAAGATGCCGCCTAGCCCAGTACGCTATCTGAAATAGGAACGACGTAAATTGAACAAATGTGATAGAATTTCGCTGAATTCTTATATTAACCATAATATGAAATGACCTATTCGGGTCTCTGTTTGCCCTACCCTAGAAGTTTAACAGTGCATTTTACTCGCCATTTCTTGCGCTTTGAGATGCCGCTTAGCCCAATACGCTATCTGAAATATCAGCGACGTAAATTGAACCAATGTGAGAGAATTTCGCTGAATTCTTAAATTAACCATAATATAAAATGATCTAATGTGGTCTCTGTTTGCCCTACCCTAGAAGTTTAATAGTGCATTTTACTCGCCATTTCTTGCGCTTTGAGATGCCGCTTAGCACAAGTCGCTATCTGAAATAGGAGCGATGTAAATTGAACAAATGTGATAGAATTTCGCTGAATTCCTATATTAACCTTAATGTAAAATGATCTAATCGGGTCTTTGTTCGCCCTACCCTAGAAGTTTAATAGTGCATTTTACTCGCCACTTCATGCGCTTTGAGATGCCGCTTAGCCCAATAAGCTATCTAAAATAGGATCGACGTAAATTGAACAAATGTGATAGAATTTCGCTGAATTCTTATATTAACCAAAATATAAAATGATCTAATCGGGTCTCTGATTGCCCTATTATAGAAGTTTAATAGTGCATTTTACTCGCCATTCCACGCGCTTTAAGATGCCGCCTAGCCCAGTATGCTATCTGAAATAGGAACGACGTAAATTGAACAAATGTGATAGAATTTTGCTGAATTCTTAAATTAACCATAATATAAAATGATCTAATCGGGTCTCTATGTGCCCAACCCTAGAAGCTTAATAGTGCATTTTACTCGCCATTTCTTGCGCTTTGAGATGCCGCTTAGCCCAATACGCTATCTGAAATAGGAGCGACGTAAATTGAACAAGTGTTATAGAATTTTGCTGAATTCTTAAATTGACCATAATATAAAATGATGTAATCGGGTCTCTGTTCGCCCTACCCAAGAAGTTTAATAGTGCATTTCTCTCGCCATTTCATGCGCTTTGAGATGCCGCTTAGCCCAATAGCTATCTGAAATAGGAGCGACGTAAATTGAACAAATGTGATAGAATTTCCCTGAAATCTTATATTAAAGAAAATATAAAATGATCTAAACGGGACTCTGATTGCCCTATCATAGACGTTTAGTAGTGCATTTTACTCGCCCTTCCACGCGCTTTAAGATGCCGCCTAGCCCAGTACACTATCTGAAATAGGAGCGACGTAAATTGAAAAAATGTGATAGAATTTCGCTGAATTCTTATATTAACCAAAATATAAAATGATCTAATGGGGTCTCTGTTTGCCCTACCCTAGAAGTTTAATAGTGCATTTTACTCGCCATTTCTTGCGCTTTGAGATGCCGCTTAGCCCAATACGCTATCTGAAATAGGAGCGACGTAAAATGAACAAATGTGATAGGATTTCGCTGAATTCTTAAATTAACCATAATATAAAATGATCTAATCGGATCTCTGTTTGCCCTACCCTAGAAGTTTAATAGTACATTTTACTCGCCATTTCTTGCGCTTTGAGATGCCGCTTAGCCCAATACGCTATCTGAAATATCAGCGACGTAAATTGAACAAATGTGAGAGAATCTCGCTGAATTCTTATATTAACCTTAATGTAAAATGATCTAATCGGGTCTCTGTTCGCCCTACCCTAGAAGATTACTAGTGCATTTCACACGTCATTTCATGCGCTTTGAGATGCCGCTTAGCTCAATAAGCTATCTGAAATAGGAGCGACGTAAATTGGACAAATGTGATAGAATTTTTCTGAATTCTTAAATAAACCATAATATGAAATGATCTAATCGGGTCTCTGTTTGCCCTACCCTAGAAGTTTAGTAGTGCATTTCACTCGCCATTTCATGCGCTTTGCGATGCCGCTTAGCCCAATAAGCTATCTGAAATAGGAGCGACGTAAATTGAACAAATGTGATAGAATTTCGCTGAATTCTCATATTAACCAAAATATAAAATGATCTAGTCGGGTCTCTGATTGCCCTATCATAGAAGTTTAATAGTGCATTTTACTCGCCATTCCACGCGCTTTAAGGTGCCGCCTAGCCCAGTACGCTATCTGAAATAGGAGCGACGTAAGTTGAACAAATGTGATAGAATTTTGCTGAATTCTTAAATTAACCATAATGTAAAATGATCGAATCGGGTCTCTGATTGCCCTACCCTAGAAGTTTAATAGTTCATTTTACTCGCCATTTCTTGCGCTTTGAGATGCCGCTTAGCCCAATACGCTATCTGAAATATCAGCGACGTAAATTGAACAAATGTGAGAGAATCTCGCTGAATTCTTATATTAACCAAAATATAAAATGATCTAATCGGGTCTATGATTGCCCTATCATAGAAGTTTAAAAGTGCATTTTACTCGCCATTCCACGCGCTTTAAGATGCCGCCTAGCCCAGTACGCTATCTGAAATAGGAGCGACGTAAATTGAACAAATGTGATAGAATTTCGCTGAATTCTTATATTAACCGTAATATAAAATGATCTAATCGGGTCTCTGTTTGCCCTTCCCTAGAAGTTTAACAGTGCATTTTACTCGTCATTTCATGCGCTTCGAGATGCCGCATAGCCCAATACGCTATCTGACATAGGAGCGACGTAAATTGAACAAATGTGATAGAATTTCGCTGAATTCTTAAATTAACCATAATATAAAATGATCTAATGGGGTCTCTGATTGCCCTACCCTAGAAGATTAATAGTGCATTTCACTCGCCATTTCATGCGCTTTGACATGCCGCTTAGCCCAATACGCTATCTGACATAGGAGCGACGTAAATTGAACAAATGTGATAGAATTTCGCTGAATTCTTATATTAACCAAAATATAAAATGATCTAATCGGGTCTCTGATTGCCCTATCATAGAAGTTTAATAGTGCATCTTACTCGCCATTACACGCGCTTTAAGATGCCGCCTAGCCCAGTACGCTATCTGAAATAGGAACGACGTAAATTGAACAAATGTGATAGAATTTCGCTGAATTCTTATATTAACCATAATATGAAATGACCTATTCGGGTCTCTGTTTGCCCTACCCTAGAAGTTTAACAGTGCATTTTACTCGCCATTTCTTGCGCTTTGAGATGCCGCTTAGCCCAATACGCTATCTGAAATATCAGCGACGTAAATTGAACCAATGTGAGAGAATTTCGCTGAATTCTTAAATTAACCATAATATAAAATGATCTAATGTGGTCTCTGTTTGCCCTACCCTAGAAGTTTAATAGTGCATTTTACTCGCCATTTCTTGCGGTTTGAGATGCCGCTTAGCACAAGTCGCTATCTGAAATAGGAGCGATGTAAATTGAACAAATGTGATAGAATTTCGCTGAATTCCTATATTAACCTTAATGTAAAATGATCTAATCGGGTCTTTGTTCGCCCTACCCTAGAAGTTTAATAGTGCATTTTACTCGCCACTTCATGCGCTTTGAGATGCCGCTTAGCCCAATAAGCTATCTAAAATAGGATCGACGTAAATTGAACAAATGTGATAGAATTTCGCTGAATTCTTATATTAACCAAAATATAAAATGATCTAATCGGGTCTCTGATTGCCCTATTATAGAAGTTTAATAGTGCATTTTACTCGCCATTCCACGCGCTTTAAGATGCCGCCTAGCCCAGTATGCTATCTGAAATAGGAACGACGTAAATTGAACAAATGTGATAGAATTTTGCTGAATTCTTAAATTAACCATAATATAAAATGATCTAATCGGGTCTCTATGTGCCCAACCCTAGAAGCTTAATAGTGCATTTTACTCGCCATTTCTTGCGCTTTGAGATGCCGCTTAGCCCAATACGCTATCTGAAATAGGAGCGACGTAAATTGAACAAGTGTTATAGAATTTTGCTGAATTCTTAAATTGACCATAATATAAAATGATGTAATCGGGTCTCTGTTCGCCCTACCCAAGAAGTTTAATAGTGCATTTCTCTCGTCATTTCATGCGCTTTGAGATGCCGCTTAGCCCAATAGCTATCTGAAATAGGAGCGACGTAAATTGAACAAATGTGATAGAATTTCCCTGAAATCTTATATTAAAGAAAATATAAAATGATCTAAACGGGACTCTGATTGCCCTATCATAGACGTTTAGTAGTGCATTTTACTCGCCCTTCCACGCGCTTTAAGATGCCGCCTAGCCCAGTACACTATCTGAAATAGGAGCGACGTAAATTGAAAAAATGTGATAGAATTTCGCTGAATTCTTATATTAACCAAAATATAAAATGATCTAATGGGGTCTCTGTTTGCCCTACCCTAGAAGTTTAATAGTGCATTTTACTCGCCATTTCTTGCGCTTTGAGATGCCGCTTAGCCCAATACGCTATCTGAAATAGGAGCGACGTAAAATGAACAAATGTGATAGGATTTCGCTGAATTCTTAAATTAACCATAATATAAAATGATCTAATCGGATCTCTGTTTGCCCTACCCTAGAAGTTTAATAGTACATTTTACTCGCCATTTCTTGCGCTTTGAGATGCCGCTTAGCCCAATACGCTATCTGAAATATCAGCGACGTAAATTGAACAAATGTGAGAGAATCTCGCTGAATTCTTATATTAACCTTAATGTAAAATGATCTAATCGGGTCTCTGTTCGCCCTACCCTAGAAGATTACTAGTGCATTTCACACGTCATTTCATGCGCTTTGAGATGCCGCTTAGCTCAATAAGCTATCTGAAATAGGAGCGACGTAAATTGGACAAATGTGATAGAATCTTTCTGAATTCTTAAATAAACCATAATATGAAATGATCTAATCGGGTCTCTGTTTGCCCTACCCTAGAAGTTTAGTAGTGCATTTCACTCGCCATTTCATGCGCTTTGCGATGCCGCTTAGCCCAATAAGCTATCTGAAATAGGAGCGACGTAAATTGAACAAATGTGATAGAATTTCGCTGAATTCTTATATTAACCAAAATATAAAATGATCTAGTCGGGTCTCTGATTGCCCTATCATAGAAGTTTAATAGTGCATTTTACTCGCCATTCCACGCGCTTTAAGGTGCCGCCTAGCCCAGTACGCTATCTGAAATAGGAGCGACGTAAGTTGAACAAATGTGATAGAATTTTGCTGAATTCTTAAATTAACCATAATGTAAAATGATCGAATCGGGTCTCTGATTGCCCTACCCTAGAAGTTTAATAGTTCATTTTACTCGCCATTTCTTGCGCTTTGAGATGCCGCTTAGCCCAATACGCTATCTGAAATATCAGCGACGTAAATTGAACAAATGTGAGAGAATCTCGCTGAATTCTTATATTAACCAAAATATAAAATGATCTAATCGGGTCTATGATTGCCCTATCATAGAAGTTTAAAAGTGCATTTTACTCGCCATTCCACGCGCTTTAAGATGCCGCCTAGCCCAGTACGCTATCTGAAATAGGAGCGACGTAAATTGAACAAATGTGATAGAATTTCGCTGAATTCTTATATTAACCGTAATATAAAATGATCTAATCGGGTCTCTGTTTGCCCTTCCCTAGAAGTTTAACAGTGCATTTTACTCGTCATTTCATGCGCTTCGAGATGCCGCATAGCCCAATACGCTATCTGACATAGGAGCGACGTAAATTGAACAAATGTGATAGAATTTCGCTGAATTCTTAAATTAACCATAATATAAAATGATCTAATGGGGTCTCTGATTGCCCTACCCTAGAAGATTAATAGTGCATTTCACTCGCCATTTCATGCGCTTTGACATGCCGCTTAGCCCAATACGCTATCTGACATAGGAGCGACGTAAATTGAACAAATGTGATAGAATTTCGCTGAATTCTTATATTAACCAAAATATAAAATGATCTAATCGGGTCTCTGATTGCCCTATCATAGAAGTTTAATAGTGCATCTTACTCGCCATTACACGCGCTTTAAGATGCCGCCTAGCCCAGTACGCTATCTGAAATAGGAACGACGTAAATTGAACAAATGTGATAGAATTTCGCTGAATTCTTATATTAACCATAATATGAAATGACCTATTCGGGTCTCTGTTTGCCCTACCCTAGAAGTTTAACAGTGCATTTTACTCGCCATTTCTTGCGCTTTGAGATGCCGCTTAGCCCAATACGCTATCTGAAATATCAGTGACGTAAATTGAACCAATGTGAGAGAATTTCGCTGAATTCTTAAATTAACCATAATATAAAATGATCTAATGTGGTCTCTGTTTGCCCTACCCTAGAAGTTTAATAGTGCATTTTACTCGCCATTTCTTGCGCTTTGAGATGCCGCTTAGCACAAGTCGCTATCTGAAATAGGAGCGATGTAAATTGAACAAATGTGATAGAATTTCGCTGAATTCCTATATTAACCTTAATGTAAAATGATCTAATCGGGTCTTTGTTCGCCCTACCCTAGAAGTTTAATAGTGCATTTTACTCGCCACTTCATGCGCTTTGCGATGCCGCTTAGCCCAATAAGCTATCTAAAATAGGATCGACGTAAATTGAACAAATGTGATAGAATTTCGCTGAATTCTTATATTAACCAAAATATAAAATGATCTAATCGGGTCTCTGATTGCCCTATTATAGAAGTTTAATAGTGCATTTTACTCGCCATTCCACGCGCTTTAAGATGCCGCCTAGCCCAGTATGCTATCTGAAATAGGAACGACGTAAATTGAACAAATGTGATAGAATTTTGCTGAATTCTTAAATTAACCATAATATAAAATGATCTAATCGGGTCTCTATGTGCCCAACCCTAGAAGCTTAATAGTGCATTTTACTCGCCATTTCTTGCGCTTTGAGATGCCGCTTAGCCCAATACGCTATCTGAAATAGGAGCGACGTAAATTGAACAAGTGTTATAGAATTTTGCTGAATTCTTAAATTGACCATAATATAAAATGATGTAATCGGGTCTCTGTTCGCCCTACCCAAGAAGTTTAATAGTGCATTTCTCTCGTCATTTCATGCGCTTTGAGATGCCGCTTAGCCCAATAGCTATCTGAAATAGGAGCGACGTAAATTGAAGAAATGTGATAGAATTTCCCTGAAATCTTATATTAAAGAAAATATAAAATGATCTAAACGGGACTCTGATTGCCCTATCATAGACGTTTAGTAGTGCATTTTACTCGCCCTTCCACGCGCTTTAAGATGCCGCCTAGCCCAGTACACTATCTGAAATAGGAGCGACGTAAATTGAAAAAATGTGATAGAATTTCGCTGAATTCTTATATTAACCAAAATATAAAATGATCTAATGGGGTCTCTGTTTGCCCTACCCTAGAAGTTTAATAGTGCATTTTACTCGCCATTTCTTGCGCTTTGAGATGCCGCTTAGCCCAATACGCTATCTGAAATAGGAGCGACGTAAAATGAACAAATGTGATAGGATTTCGCTGAATTCTTAAATTAACCATAATATAAAATGATCTAATCGGGTCTCTGTTTGCCCTACCCTAGAAGTTTAATAGTACATTTTACTCGCCATTTCTTGCGCTTTGAGATGCCGCTTAGCCCAATACGCTATCTGAAATATCAGCGACGTAAATTGAACAAATGTGAGAGAATCTCGCTGAATTCTTATATTAACCTTAATGTAAAATGATCTAATCGGGTCTCTGTTCGCCCTACCCTAGAAGATTACTAGTGCATTTCACACGTCATTTCATGCGCTTTGAGATGCCGCTTAGCTCAATAAGCTATCTGAAATAGGAGCGACGTAAATTGGACAAATGTGATAGAATTTTTCTGAATTCTTAAATAAACCATAATATGAAATGATCTAATCGGGTCTCTGTTTGCCCTACCCTAGAGGTTTAACAGTGCATTTTACTCGCCATTTCATGCGCTTTGAGATGCCGCTTAGCCCAATACGCTATCTGAAATAGGAGCGACGTAAATTGAACAAATGTGATAGAGTTTCGCTGAATTCTTATATTAACCAAAATATAAAATGATCTAATCGGGTCTCTGATTGCCCTATCATAGAAGTTTGATAGTGTATTTTACTCGACATTCCACGCGCTTTAAGTTGCCGCCTAGCCCAGTACGCTATCTGAAATAGGAGCTACGTAAGTTGAACAAATGTGACAGAATTACGCTGAATTCTTATATTTACCGTAATATAAAATGATCTAATCGGGTCTCTGTTTGCCTTATCCTAGAAGTTTAATAGTGCATTTTACTCGCCGTTTCATGCGCTTTGAGATGCCGCCTAGCCCAGTACGCTATCTGACATAGGAGCGACGTAAATTGAACAAATGTGATACAATTTCGCTGAATTCTTATATTAACCTTAATGTAAAATGATCTAATCGGGTCTCTGTTTGCCCTACCCTAGAAGTTTAGTAGTGCATTTCACTCGTCATTTCATGCGCTTTGCGATGCCGCTTAGCCCAATAAGCTATCTGAAATAGGAGCGACGTAAATTGAACAAATGTGATAGAATTTCGCTGAATTCTTATATTAACCAAAATATAAAATGATCTAGTCGGGTCTCTGATTGCCCTATCATAGAAGTTTAATAGTGCATTTTACTCGCCATTCCACGCGCTTTAAGGTGCCGCCTATCCCAGTACACTATCTGAAATAGGAGCGACGTAAGTTGAACAAATGTGATAGAATTTTGCTGAATTCTTAAATTAACCATAATGTAAAATGATCGAATCGGGTCTCTGATTGCCCTACCCTAGAAGTTTAATAGTTCATTTTACTCGCCATTTCTTGCACTTTGAGATGCCGCTTAGCCCAATACGCTATCTGAAATATCAGCGACGTAAATTGAACAAATGTGAGAGAATCTCGCTGAATTCTTATATTAACCAAAATATAAAATGATCTAATCGGGTCTATGATT
Source organism: Macropis europaea (assembly GCA_916610135.2). Lineage (NCBI taxonomy): Eukaryota > Metazoa > Arthropoda > Insecta > Hymenoptera > Melittidae > Macropis > Macropis europaea. Next base: position 5,825 of record CAKAJE020000604.1, on the reverse strand, counting down.
GCCCTATCATAGAAGTTTAAAAGTGCATTTTACTCGCCATTCCACGCGCTTTAAGATGCCGCCTAGCCCAGTACGCTATCTGAAATAGGAGCGACGTAAATTGAACAAATGTGATAGAATTTCGCTGAATTCTTATATTAACCGTAATATAAAATGATCTAATCGGGTCTCTGTTTGCCCTTCCCTAGAAGTTTAACAGTGCATTTTACTCGTCATTTCATGCGCTTCGAGATGCCGCATAGCCCAATACGCTATCTGACATAGGAGCGACGTAAATTGAACAAATGTGATAGAATTTCGCTGAATTCTTAAATTAACCATAATATAAAATGATCTAATGGGGTCTCTGATTGCCCTACCCTAGAAGATTAATAGTGCATTTCACTCGCCATTTCATGCGCTTTGACATGCCGCTTAGCCCAATACGCTATCTGACATAGGAGCGACGTAAATTGAACAAATGTGATAGAATTTCGCTGAATTCTTATATTAACCAAAATATAAAATGATCTAATCGGGTCTCTGATTGCCCTATCATAGAAGTTTAATAGTGCATCTTACTCGCCATTACACGCGCTTTAAGATGCCGCCTAGCCCAGTACGCTATCTGAAATAGGAGCGACGTAAATTGAACAAATGTGATAGAATTTCGCTGAATTCTTATATTAACCATAATATGAAATGACCTATTCGGGTCTCTGTTTGCCCTACCCTAGAAGTTTAACAGTGCATTTTACTCGCCATTTCTTGCGCTTTGAGATGCCGCTTAGCCCAATACGCTATCTGAAATATCAGCGACGTAAATTGAACCAATGTGAGAGAATTTCGCTGAATTCTTAAATTAACCATAATATAAAATGATCTAATGTGGTCTCTGTTTGCCCTACCCTAGAAGTTTAATAGTGCATTTTACTCGCCATTTCTTGCGCTTTGAGATGCCGCTTAGCACAAGTCGCTATCTGAAATAGGAGCGATGTAAATTGAACAAATGTGATAGAATTTCGCTGAATTCCTATATTAACCTTAATGTAAAATGATCTAATCGGGTCTTTGTTCGCCCTACCCTAGAAGTTTAATAGTGCATTTTACTCGCCACTTCATGCGCTTTGAGATGCCGCTTAGCCCAATAAGCTATCTAAAATAGGATCGACGTAAATTGAACAAATGTGATAGAATTTCGCTGAATTCTTATATTAACCAAAATATAAAATGATCTAATCGGGTCTCTGATTGCCCTATTATAGAAGTTTAATAGTGCATTTTACTCGCCATTCCACGCGCTTTAAGATGCCGCCTAGCCCAGTATGCTATCTGAAATAGGAACGACGTAAATTGAACAAATGTGATAGAATTTTGCTGAATTCTTAAATTAACCATAATATAAAATGATCTAATCGGGTCTCTATGTGCCCAACCCTAGAAGCTTAATAGTGCATTTTACTCGCCATTTCTTGCGCTTTGAGATGCCGCTTAGCCCAATACGCTATCTGAAATAGGAGCGACGTAAATTGAACAAGTGTTATAGAATTTTGCTGAATTCTTAAATTGACCATAATATAAAATGATGTAATCGGGTCTCTGTTCGCCCTACCCAAGAAGTTTAATAGTGCATTTCTCTCGTCATTTCATGCGCTTTGAGATGCCGCTTAGCCCAATAGCTATCTGAAATAGGAGCGACGTAAATTGAACAAATGTGATAGAATTTCCCTGAAATCTTATATTAAAGAAAATATAAAATGATCTAAACGGGACTCTGATTGCCCTATCATAGACGTTTAGTAGTGCATTTTACTCGCCCTTCCACGCGCTTTAAGATGCCGCCTAGCCCAGTACACTATCTGAAATAGGAGCGACGTAAATTGAAAAAATGTGATAGAATTTCGCTGAATTCTTATATTAACCAAAATATAAAATGATCTAATGGGGTCTCTGTTTGCCCTACCCTAGAAGTTTAATAGTGCATTTTACTCGCCATTTCTTGCGCTTTGAGATGCGCTTAGCCCAATACGCTATCTGAAATAGGAGCGACGTAAAATGAACAAATGTGATAGGATTTCGCTGAATTCTTAAATTAACCATAATATAAAATGATCTAATCGGGTCTCTGTTTGCCCTACCCTAGAAGTTTAATAGTACATTTTACTCGCCATTTCTTGCGCTTTGAGATGCCGCTTAGCCCAATACGCTATCTGAAATATCAGCGACGTAAATTGAACAAATGTGAGAGAATCTCGCTGAATTCTTATATTAACCTTAATGTAAAATGATCTAATCGGGTCTCTGTTCGCCCTACCCTAGAAGATTACTAGTGCATTTCACACGTCATTTCATGCGCTTTGAGATGCCGCTTAGCTCAATAAGCTATCTGAAATAGGAGCGACGTAAATTGAACAAATGTGATAGAATTTCGCTGAATTCTTATATTAACCAAAATATAAAATGATCTAATCGGGTCTCTGATTGCCCTATCATAGAAGTTTGATAGTGTATTTTACTCGACATTCCACGCGCTTTAAGTTGCCGCCTAGCCCAGTACGCTATCTGAAATAGGAGCTACGTAAGTTGAACAAATGTGACAGAATTACGCTGAATTCTTATATTTACCGTAATATAACATGATCTAATCGGGTCTCTGTTTGCCTTATCCTAGAAGTTTAATAGTGCATTTTACTCGCCGTTTCATGCGCTTTGAGATGCCGCCTAGCCCAGTACGCTATCTGACATAGGAGCGACGTAAATTGAACAAATGTGATACAATTTCGCTGAATTCTTATATTAACCTTAATGTAAAATGATCTAATCGGGTCTCTGTTTGCCCTACCCTAGAAGTTTAGTAGTGCATTTCACTCGTCATTTCATGCGCTTTGCGATGCCGCTTAGCCCAATAAGCTATCTGAAATAGGAGCGACGTAAATTGAACAAATGTGATAGAATTTCGCTGAATTCTTATATTAACCAAAATATAAAATGATCTAGTCGGGTCTCTGATTGCCCTATCATAGAAGTTTAATAGTGCATTTTACTCGCCATTCCACGCGCTTTAAGGTGCGGCCTAGCCCAGTACACTATCTGAAATAGGAGCGACGTAAGTTGAACAAATGTGATAGAATTTTGCTGAATTCTTAAATTAACCATAATGTAAAATGATCGAATCGGGTCTCTGATTGCCCTACTCTAGAAGTTTAATAGTTCATTTTACTCGCCATTTCTTGCGCTTTGAGATGCCGCTTAGCCCAATACGCTATCTGAAATATCAGCGACGTAAATTGTACAAATGTGAGAGAATCTCGCTGAATTCTTATATTAACCAAAATATAAAGTGATCTAATCGGGTCTATGATTGCCCTATCATAGAAGTTTAAAAGTGCATTTTACTCGCCATTCCACGCGCTTTAAGATGCCGCCTAGCCCAGTACGCTATCTGAAATAGGAGCGACGTAAATTGAACAAATGTGATAGAATTTCGCTGAATTCTTATATTAACCGTAATATAAAATGATCTAATCGGGTCTCTGTTTGCCCTTCCCTAGAAGTTTGACAGTGCATTTTACTCGTCATTTCATGCGCTTCGAGATGCCGCATAGCCCAATACGCTATCTGACATAGGAGCGACGTAAATTGAACAAATGTGATAGAATTTCGCTGAATTCTTAAATTAACCATAATATAAAATGATCTAATGGGGTCTCTGATTGCCCTACCCTAGAAGATTAATAGTGCATTTCACTCGCCATTTCATGCGCTTTGACATGCCGCTTAGCCCAATACGCTATCTGACATAGGAGCGACGTAAATTGAACAAATGTGATAGAATTTCGCTGAATTCTTATATTAACCAAAATATAAAATGATCTAATCGGGTCTCTGATTGCCCTATCATAGAAGTTTAATAGTGCATCTTACTCGCCATTACACGCGCTTTAAGATGCCGCCTAGACCAGTACGCTATCTGAAATAGGAACGACGTAAATTGAACAAATGTGATAGAATTTCGCTGAATTCTTATATTAACCATAATATGAAATGACCTATTCGGGCCTCTGTTTGCCCTACCCTAGAAGTTTAACAGTGCATTTTACTCGCCATTTCTTGCGCTTTGAGATGCCGCTTAGCCCAATACGCTATCTGAAATATCAGCGACGTAAATTGAACCAATGTGAGAGAATTTCGCTGAATTCTTAAATTAACCATAATATAAAATGATCTAATGTGGTCTCTGTTTGCCCTACCCTAGAAGTTTAATAGTGCATTTTACTCGCCATTTCTTGCGCTTTGAGATGCCGCTTAGCACAAGTCGCTATCTGAAATAGGAGCGATGTAAATTGAACAAATGTGATAGAATTTCGCTGAATTCCTATATTAACATTAATGTAAAATGATCTAATCGGGTCTTTGTTCGCCCTACCCTAGAAGTTTAATATTGCATTTTACTCGCCACTTCATGCGCTTTGAGATGCCGCTTAGCCCAATAAGCTATCTAAAATAGGATCGACGTAAATTGAACAAATGTGATAGAATTTCGCTGAATTCTTATATTAACCAAAATATAAAATGATCTAATCGGGTCTCTGATTGCCCTATTATAGAAGTTTAATAGTGCATTTTACTCGCCATTCCACGCGCTTTAAGATGCCGCCTAGCCCAGTATGCTATCTGAAATAGGAACGACGTAAATTGAACAAATGTGATAGAATTTTGCTGAATTCTTAAATTAACCATAATATAAAATGATCTAATCGGGTCTCTATGTGCCCCACCCTAGAAGCTTAATAGTGCATTTTACTCGCCATTTCTTGCGCTTTGAGATGCCGCTTAGCCCAATACGCTATCTGAAATAGGAGCGACGTAAATTGAACAAATGTTATAGAATTTTGCTGAATTCTTAAATTGACCATAATATAAAATGATGTAATCGGGTCTCTGTTCGCCCTACCCAAGAAGTTTAATAGTGCATTTCTCTCGTCATTTCATGCGCTTTGAGATGCCGCTTAGCCGAATAGCTATCTGAAATAGGAGCGACGTAAATTGAACAAATGTGATAGAATTTCCCTGAAATCTTATATTAAAGAAAATATAAAATGATCTAAACGGGACTCTGATTGCCCTATCATAGACGTTTAGTAGTGCATTTTACTCGCCCTTCCACGCGCTTTAAGATGCCGCCTAGCCCAGTACACTATCTGAAATAGGAGCGACGTAAATTGAAAAAATGTGATAGAATTTCGCTGAATTCTTATATTAACCAAAATATAAAATGATCTAATGGGGTCTCTGTTTGCCCTACCCTAGAAGTTTAATAGTGCATTTTACTCGCCATTTCTTGCGCTTTGAGATGCCGCTTAGCCCAATACGCTATCTGAAATAGGAGCGACGTAAAATGAACAAATGTGATAGGATTTCGCTGAATTCTTAAATTAACCATAATATAAAATGATCTAATCGGGTCTCTGTTTGCCCTACCCTAGAAGTTTAATAGTACATTTTACTCGCCATTTCTTGCGCTTTGAGATGCCGCTTAGCCCAATACGCTATCTGAAATATCAGCGACGTAAATTGAACAAATGTGAGAGAATCTCGCTGAATTCTTATATTAACCTTAATGTAAAATGATCTAATCGGGTCTCTGTTCGCCCTACCCTAGAAGATTACTAGTGCATTTCACACGTCATTTCATGCGCTTTGAGATGCCGCTTAGCTCAATAAGCTATCTGAAATAGGAGCGACGTAAATTGGACAAATGTGATAGAATTTTTCTGAATTCTTAAATAAACCATAATATGAAATGATCTAATCGGGTCTCTGTTTGCCCTACCCTAGAGGTTTAA
>CAKAJE020000603.1:95000-97500 GCA_916610135.2 Macropis europaea | reverse complement strand
GATTTTTCGATTTTTTCATTTTTTCGACCACTTCCCCCGGAGGGGGGAAAAAAATTTTTGAAATTTCGAAAAATTCAACGACGGCTCCCGGTTCGTCGTCGCAACACGTGGCGAGAGTTAAAATTTCAGCGATGTCGGCCCGTCGGAACGGCCGCAATGCACGTAGGAAGCCGCTCGTTCGGAGCGCGGCGCGCGCTCCACGTGCCGGCCGGCCGGTAGGTCCGGGCGGAAGCTTGGAAAAATTTCGCTGGATGCGTCCCTGTCGGACGCGTTTTTTCGACTTTTCTCGTTAATTCGGTCCGGGAGGTACCGGTTTTTTCTGCCACGGCGGGCTAGTTTCGTCCTCGGAAGCGGGATCTAACGTTGATTTTTCGATTTTTTCATATTTTCGACCACTTCCCCCGGAGGGGGGAAAAAAATTTTTGAAATTTTGAAAAATTCAACGACGGCTCCCGGTTCGTCGTCGGAACACGTGGCGAGAGTTAAAATTTCAGCGATGTCGGCCCGTCGGAACGGCCGCAATGCACGTAGGAAGCCGCTCGTTCGGAGCGCGGCGCGCGCTCCACGTGCCGGCCGGCCGGTAGGTTCGGGCGGAAGCTTGGAAAAATTTCGCTGGATGCGTCCCTGTCGGACGCGTTTTTTCGACTTTTCTCGTTAATTCGGTCCGGGAGGTGCCGGTTTTTTCTGCCACGGCGGGCTAGTTTCGTCCTCGGAAGCGGGATCTAACGTTGATTTTTCGATTTTTTCATTTTTTCGACCACTTCCCCCGGAGGGGGGAAAAAAATTTTTGAAATTTCGAAAAATTCAACGACGGCTCCCGGTTCGTCGTCGGAAGACGTGGCGAGAGTTAAAATTTCAGCGATGTCGGCCCGTCGGAACGGCCGCAATGCACGTAGGAAGCCGCTCGTTCGGAGCGCGGCGCGCGCTCCACGTGCCGGCCGGCCGGTAGGGTCGAGAGGAAGCTTGGAAAAATTTCGCTGGATGCGTCCCTGTCGGACGCGTTTTTTCGACTTTGCTCGTTAATTCGGTCCGGGAGGTACCGGTTTTTTCTGCCACGGCGGGCTAGTTTCGTCCTCGGAAGCGGGATCTAACGTTGTTTTTTCGATTTTTTCATTTTTTCGGGTACTTTACCTGAGACGTAAAAATTTTTTTCAACATTTTTTTGAAACGACGATTTTGTGTCGTGCGTGGTAGAATGCAGTGCACGCTGTTAAAATTTGGCGAAATTCGGCACGTCGGAACGGCCGCAATGCTCGAAGGAAGCCCTCGTTCGGAGCTCGCTACGCGCTCTAAGTCCCGTCCAGCTGGCGACGGGCAACGCTTTGGAGCGTCGTGCCGGGCCGCCGTCGAATCTACCGGCTCGGCGCAATATTTCGATGTTTTTCGAAAAATCGATCGGCGAGGTGCAACTTTTTTTATGCACAGTATCCTTAATTGGTCTCAGAAACAAACATCTAATATTTATTTTTCGATTTTTTAATTTTTTCGGGTACTTTACCTGAGACGTAAAAATTTTTTTCAAAATTTTTTTGAAACGACGATTTTGTGTCGTGCGTGGTAGGATGCAGTGCACGCTGTTAAAATTTGGAGAAATTCGGTACATTGAATCGTCCGTAATGGTCGTTGGAAGTTGCCGGGTGAGCGCCGTACGCTGAGTGCCAGCGACCGCGCCGGGCCAGGCGGCTCTGCGGCGGTTTGCACCCATAAGCGCGCGTGGTAGGGACCGTGCGGCGCCGACGTCCTGGCCGCCGCTTTCGTATCTATAAGAGAAGCAGTCCGGGCGAGCCGGGCGGAGCAGCGTCGGGCGCGCGGCTATTCTTCGACCTCGGTTGAGAAGCAGTCGCCGCTCCTCGAGTCTGACTCGACTGTTCACGCTCCCGTGCATCGTTTCGGTTTCTCCATACCGCAGTGCCACGAGTCGGTGTCTTTGACCGAATGGCTCTTATGTGGCGAGCATCCTATCGGGAGGCTGGTGACCTGTATATGCTTTCATGCTTATACTTGAACTATCCGAGCATTTACTCTGAGTCGAGCCAACTATGGACTCTTCACAATACATTGAAAGAGCGTTACTTTCGTAGCGTGACAATTTATAGCGAAGTCAGTAATAGAGACGATCCGCCGAGAGTGGAGTCGCCGTTCCGAGGTGCGATCTGTCGTACGTCCAGCATGTTCTCGTACGCTCTCAGCGTGCGAGATGTCCGTGCTTCCGCGGCAGAGCGTATTCGAGGTTCCGATGACTCTGCTGTAGGCTTTATTTTATATTTGGAGCTCGGGAACGTGTCCGCCGCACATAATCCGAACACACCAGAAACAAAAATCTATGACAAACGTAAAACTCAAGGAGAAAGTGAGACTGCGGTCGATCTTCTCAAAAACTATGATACAAAAATCTATGACAAACGTAAAACTCAGAGAGTGAGACTACGGTCGATCTCAAGGCAAAAATCCGAAACCAAAATCTATGACAAACGGCCGAGCGTCCCGCATGCAACGCGGG
>CAKAJE020000603.1:90000-92500 GCA_916610135.2 Macropis europaea | reverse complement strand
AGCGTTACCGCCCACGCGGTTCGCTCGCCGATCTCTCTCTCCGTCCCGCGTCTTCTTTCGGTCGTGTTGCGTATCGCAATTTTTTCTTCGAATCGTGTCGTCCAACGTGGCGGAACAGAGAGGACACCTCCTTCGGGAGGAACCGGGTAACCCGGGACGATGCGCACACGCACGCTTTCGAATGGGGACCGTTGGTCCGTGCTGCTGCCGTGTGTCGCGTTCGTTCAGGGGAGGCGTAGCGCGAGGCGTTCGTCGTCGCGTCGCCGTGCGTGGATAGTCGAATAGGAAGAGAGAGAGAGATAGGGCGCGCGAGGTGGTCCGAGAATTCGAATGGTCGGCCACACGCGTGCACCTCTCTCTCGAGTGTATCCACCGGCGCGCGGACGTTAGACCTCCTCCCTCCCCGAGGTTTTTCAATGTTTTACTTTTCGCCCGGCCCGTCGTCCGAAAGGCGCGTGTTCGTTTCCGCGCCGGTCGACCGGGTCCGTTCCGCCGGACGTTAAAAGTGCCGTCGGCTGAGTCCGACGACGCCCGCACCTCTCGATCACGTGCGCTGGGTCGTTGAGGCGCGCGGCATCGGTTTTCATACCGAAATGAGATCAAAGATAATTGAACTTGTGTTAAACAAATAAATATATACGATTACCCTGAACGGTGGATCACTTGGCTCGTGGGTCGATGAAGAACGCAGCTAATTGCGCGTCAACGTGTGAACTGCAGGACACATGAACATCGACATTTCGAACGCACATTGCGGTCCACGGATACAATTCCTGGACCACGCCTGGCTGAGGGTCGTTCACGAAACCTTATACTGCTTGCGTTGCCTCTCGGAGCCGCCGCCGTCGTTCGGTCGCCCGAACGTTTCGGAGCGGCGGTCGAGGAGACGTGTCAACGTACGAGCGAATGTTGGACGTTCGTCGGAGTTTGTCGCGGGCACCGTGCGAATGTTCGCGCGACACGGGGCGTCGTATCGTTCCGCGCGGAACCACCGATGATCCATCTCGACCGTTCGGATGCGTGCGTGCTTTTGCGGTTCTGTGAGTCGTTTCATCGACCGTCCGCAGATAGCACCGCTCCTTACGTGCGTCGGTTGTGTGACACGCGGTGCTACGTTTGAGAACGGTTTACGCGCCTCAGCGCCTTCGCACGCATATTTACCGCGCTCCCGACGTCGTCTGAAACGACAAATTCGAATCGAAAAGGAATTCTCGAATATAACAGGCGAGAGAGCGTATATGTATATGTATATGACTCCTTTCGAACTGTGTGCGAAGAAAGAGAGAAGGACAATCCTCTGCGCGCACCGCCCTTTCGTGTGCTGCGCTCTTTCCATCCATATCTCTCTCTCTCTCTCTCACTCTCTCTGTGTGTGCTCGTTCGGATATGCATCCCGATCGACGCGTTCGTACAGCCCCAGGGATACATAGCGCCACTCCGGCGTTTACAAAAGCACGTATCTCGACGCCGCGTGGGTCGTCGTCGCACGGACAATTTCGAACAGTGTCTCTCAGTGCGCCCGTCGTCGAAAACGTTGTCGCGTTGGTCCGTTGCGCGGAGCTCGAACAGGAGGATTGCGCTGTGTTGCGTGTTGCGGTTCACACCGCCGCCGGCGCTCTCCTCGCTCCGCCGTTCCAACGCGTCCTCGTTTCTTCGATGGGTCGCGCGAGGACAGTCCGCTCGAACTGCGACGTTTCCGCACCCCGGTCTCTTGACTATCGATGCGAGTCGTAAACACGCTCGGATGTGTTTAAGCGCATGATCCTACTTTGGCGAGGCTCGAACGCCGATCTCGAAGGACCATCCTTTCGTGCACTTGATCAGAGAGAGAGAGAGAAAAACGAAGGAGAGAGAGAGCGTATTTGGGGAGAGCAGTGGTAGCGGAAGGTGTGCGTGCGTGCGCGCATATCCAAGAGAGAAGATCGAAAGTCGGTCGCCCCCGACGTGTGCGTTGATCGCGCGAGACCGCGCGTCCAACCCGGTCGTCCAGTCCACGAATGATTTCCTTTCGTGATTCCCCCCTTGAACCACGCTATCGGTGGGAGAGCAGAAGCAGGCCGTGCCGCGCCGCACCGCACGCAGTCATATGAAAAACGCGCACCCCGTCAGCCCAAGTTCTTTGGGACACTAAAGTCGACGGGTGTGTGCGCGTATCGAAGGATATGTGCTGTGTGTGCGTGAGCGAGCGCGCGCGCGCGCCTCTCGCTTTCCGTCCGATTTCGCCGTGAATCGAAGGAAGGGGTGAGGAATCCGAGGGAAAGCGGACGGGCGTTAAAATTGCCGGTGCGGACGTACCGCGAGAGTCTCCCCCGATCACTCGAATAGGCACATATGTTGGCGCGTGGCGCATAAGACTTTCGATTTTTTTTTTTGTGTTTTTTTTTGTCCGTTTTTTTTTTCTTTCTTCCACCGGGAGAATCTCTCCGCCTGCGCTTTCCTTTTCGCCGAAGGATTCGAAACCTCTCTCTCCGTTTGGTACCCCTTCGGAGAGAGTTGTACC
>CAKAJE020000603.1:85000-87500 GCA_916610135.2 Macropis europaea | reverse complement strand
GATCTTCCTTGCTGCGAGGCTTCCGTGGTTGGCGCGAGCCGCCGTGGTCGTCCTCTTCGGCCGCCATTCAACGCTCAGCTCAGAACTGGCACGGACTAGGGGAATCCGACTGTCTAATTAAAACAAAGCATTGCGATGGCCCCCAAGGGTGATGACGCAATGTGATTTCTGCCCAGTGCTCTGAATGTCAACGTGAAGAAATTCAAAAAAGCGCGGGTAAACGGCGGGAGTAACTATGACTCTCTTAAGGGGGTCGTAGTTGCAGGGACGGTGATGCGTAACACAGACCTCTTGGAAGGTCCTTCAGCCTCTCCCGTCCAAGGTGTACTCCAAAACCTCCTAGTGGTTCCTGCCGGTAACGTGGTGTGCTTCGGCACCCACGGCTAATTGGAGACACCGCCCTAGGCCCTTGGGGGCTGCCACCCCCCTCGGGCCTCTCTTAGTTGGCCCTACTAAAAATAACAAAGCCTCGGATGGTAATAATAGAAGCGGTAGGCCCACTGGCTCTTCCGCACCAACTAATGTCCCTGTCCCTTCTGGACAACGCACCTCGACCACTGAGAACGTTTTACCATCTACGTTTCCCTGTGAATTTCCAGGTTGTAGCCGCATGTTTACCACCCCACAGGGTAGAGGTATTCACCACAAACGTGGTCACCCCGATTGGAACGACGAGCGGGTCAACGTTGCCGCCGTTAAATCTAGGTGGAATGACGAAGAAGAAGCGCTGTTGGCCCGAAAAGAAGTTGAGCTCGTCAGAAAAGGGGAAAAATTCATTAACAAAGCATTACATCTTAGCTTTCCCGAAAGAACCCTCGATTCCATTAAGAGCCATCGCAAGAAACCCTCCTATAGAAATAGAGTTTCCGAACTACTCCAGTCACTGTCTGGTTCGCTGGAAGCTCCCACTTCCGGTCCATCTACGGTTACTGAACCAGCTGCTCCCACACCGTTAGCCTGCCAGGGTGTCGATATCGGCGACTTCATCTATAGCCTCCCACCGATTAACACTGCCGGTTTCAACAGCAGCGAATTGGACCGCATCTGCCTCTTGGTGCGAGTCGCTTCACGAGACGAGATCTTTGAACTTCTCTCTCTGTATATAAGATCCATCTTTCCTGCTAATCTTCGGAAATCGGCCGGGAAAAGACCTCCCAGTGACGTCGCCATGACGAATAGGAAACGTAGACGTATGGCATATGCAAAAACGCAAGATCTTTGGAGGAAAAATCGCACCCGCTGTGTCAAGACGATTTTAAATGATACCTCTGCCTGCAGCTTTCCACCTAAAGAGCAGATGGTTAGCTATTGGTCGGCCATCATGAGTAGGGATACCTTAGTCGCTCCCAGTGTAGAACCCAGCGATCTGATACTTCCTGGGTTAGTGGAGCCCATCTTACCAGATGAAATTATGCATGCGTACCTGAGAAACGGTTCTGCCGCTGGACCTGATGGTGTGTCACCTCGTATGCTGAGAAGTATCCCTATCGATGTCCTGACCAAACTGCTTAACCTTTTACTATACCTCGGCAGGGTCCCATCGTCCCTTCTGGAATCTAAAACTATTTTCATACCTAAGAAAGCAGACGCCCAATTTCCTGGCGACTTTCGGCCCATTACTGTTTCTTCAGTGTTGCTGCGTTGCTTTCATAAAATACTAGCCAATAGGCTGATGAAAATGATTCCACTGGACCAGCGTCAAAGAGCATTCCGCTCTACTGATGGGTGCTCCGATAACATCTTTCTCCTAGATCTAGTTTTACGCTATCATCATGAAAAGCATAAACCACTCTTTGTTGCCTCGCTCGATGTCTCCAAGGCCTTTGACTCTGTGTCGCATAGTGCCATTATCGATACTTTAAGATCGGCAGGTGTTCCACCATCTCTGGCGCAGTACATAAAATTTGTGTATGATACAGGCACAACGCGCTTATCTTGTCCCGATTGGGTCTCTGATCCCATTCGGCCGCGCTGTGGAGTTAAACAGGGTGACCCGATGTCACCGTTTCTGTTTAACCTCGTACTGGACCGCCTTCTTAAACGCCTCCCTACCGATATTGGAGCAGACATCGATGGTGTTAAAATCAACGCCTCAGCCTTCGCGGATGACCTTATCCTGCTCTCCTCAACAAGCACTGGCCTTCAGTCTCTTCTGGACACAACCGTTGCGTACCTACGTCAAGCCGGACTGGAGATCAACACCGGCAAATCATTTACTGTCACCCTTAGGTCGGTCCCTAAGGCAAAGAAAACGGTTATAGATGCGCAGTCCAAATTCGTAGCCGGAGGCCTACCATTTCCGGCACTAAAGAGGTCTGACCAGTGGCATTATTTAGGGGTCCCTTTCACGGCCGAAGGTCGTCTTTCGGCAAACCCCACTGAGATGTTGGGAGATGAGCTTACTAAGTTAGGGAAGGCTCCGCTGAAGCCGCAACAAAGGCTATCGGTTTTACGTCTGTACGTCATTCCTGGGCTATACCACCTGCTCTCTTTAGGCAAC
>CAKAJE020000603.1:77500-80000 GCA_916610135.2 Macropis europaea | reverse complement strand
CGCAATGCTCGCAGGAAGCCGCTCGTTCGGAGCGCGGCGCGCGCTCCACGTGCCGGCCGGCCGGTAGATTCGGGCGGAAGCTTGGAAAAATTTCGCTGGATGCGTCCCTGTCGGACGCGTTTTTTCGACTTTTCTCGTTAATTCGGTCCGGGAGGTACCGGTTTTTTCTGCCACGGCGGGCTAGTTTCGTCCTCGGAAGCGGGATCTAACGTTGTTTTTTCGATTTTTTCATTTTTTCGACCACTTCCCCCGGAGGGGGGAAAAAAATTTTTGAAATTTCGAAAAATTCAACGACGGCTCCCGGTTCGTCGTCGCAACACGTGGCGAGGGTTAAAATTTCAGCGATGTCGGCCCGTCGGAACGGCCGCAATGCTCGCAGGAAGCCGCTCGTTCGGAGCGCGGCGCGCGCTCCACGTGCCGGCCGGCCGGTAGGTTCGGGCGGAAGCTTGGAAACATTTCGCTGGATGCGTCCCTGTCGGACGCGTTTTTTCGACTTTGCTCGTTAATTCGGTCCGGGAGGTACCGGTTTTTTTCTGCCACGGCGGGCTAGTTTCGTCCTCGGAAGCGGGATCTAACGTTGTTTTTTCGATTTTTTCATTTTTTCGACCACTTCCCCCGGAGGGGGGAAAAAAATTTTTGAAATTTCGAAAAATTCAACGACGGCTCCCGGTTCGTCGTCGCAACACGTGGCGAGGGTTAAAATTTCAGCGATGTCGGCCCGTCGGAACGGCCGCAATGCACGTAGGAAGCCGCTCGTTCGGAGCGCGGCGCGCGCTCCACGTGCCGGCCGGCCGGTAGGTCCGGGCGGAAGCTTGGAAAAATTTCGCTGGATGCGTCCCTGTCGGACGCGTTTTTTCGACTTTTCTCGTTAATTCGGTCCGGGAGGTACCGGTTTTTTCTGCCACGGCGGGCTAGTTTCGTCCTCGGAAGCGGGATCTAACGTTGTTTTTTCGATTTTTTCATATTTTCGACCACTTCCCCCGGAGGGGGGAAAAAAATTTTTGAAATTTCGAAAAATTCAACGACGGCTCCCGGTTCGTCGTCGCAACACGTGGCGAGGGTTAAAATTTCAGCGATGTCGGCCAGTCGGAACGGCCGCAATGCTCGCAGGAAGCCGCTCGTTCGGAGCGCGGCGCGCGCTCCACGTGCCGGCCGGCCGGTAGGTTCGGGCGGAAGCTTGGAAAAATTTCGCTGGATGCGTCCCTGTCGGTCGCGTTTTTTCGACTTTGCTCGTTAATTCGGTCCGGGAGGTACCGGTTTTTTCTGCCACGGCGGGCTAGTTTCGTCCTCGGAAGCGGGATCTAGCGTTGATTTTTCGATTTTTTCATTTTTTCGACAACTTCCCCCGGAGGGGGGAAAAAAATTTTTGAAATTTCGAAAAATTCAACGACGGCTCCCGGTTCGTCGTCGCAACACGTGGCGAGAGTTAAAATTTCAGCGATGTCGGCCCGTCGGAACGGCCGCAATGCACGTAGGAAGCCGCTCGTTCGGAGCGCGGCGCGCGCTCCACGTGCCGGCCGGCCGGTAGGTTCGGGCGGAAGCTTGGAAAAATTTCGCTGGATGCGTCCCTGACGGACGCGTTTTTTCGACTTTTCTCGTTAATTCGGTCCGGGAGGTACCGGTTTTTTCTGCCACGGCGGGCTAGTTTCGTCCTCGGAAGCGGGATCTAACGTTGATTTTTCGATTTTTTCATTTTTTCGACCACTTCCCCCGGAGGGGGGAAAAAAATTTTTGAAATTTCGAAAAATTCAACGACGGCTCCCGGTTCGTCGTCGCAACACGTGGCGAGAGTTAAAATTTCAGCGATGTCGGCCCGTCGGAACGGCCGCAATGCACGTAGGAAGCCGCTCGTTCGGAGCGCGGCGCGCGCTCCACGTGCCGGCCGGCCGGTAGATTCGGGCGGAAGCTTGGAAAAATTTCGCTGGATGCGTCCCGGTCGGACGCGTTTTTTCGACTTTGCTCGTTAATTCGGTCCGGGAGGTACCGGTTTTTTCTGCCACGGCGGGCTAGTTTCGTCCTCGGAAGCGGGATCTAACGTTGTTTTTTCGATTTTTTCATATTTTCGACCACTTCCCCCGGAGGGGGGAAAAAAATTTTTGAAATTTTGAAAAATTCAACGACGGCTCCCGGTTCGTCGTCGGAACACGTGGCGAGAGTTAAAATTTCAGCGATGTCGGCCCGTCGGAACGGCCGCAATGCACGTAGGAAGCCGCTCGTTCGGAGCGCGGCGCGCGCTCCACGTGCCGGCCGGCCGGTAGGTTCGGGCGGAAGCTTGGAAAAATTTCGCTGGATGCGTCCCTGTCGGACGCGTTTTTTCGACTTTGCTCGTTAATTCGGTCCGGGAGGTGCCGGTTTTTTCTGCCACGGCGGGCTAGTTTCGTCCTCGGAAGCGGGATCTAACGTTGATTTTTCGATTTTTTCATTTTTTCGACCACTTCCCCCGGAGGGGGGAAAAAAATTTTTGAAATTTCGAAAAATTCAACGACGGCTCCCGGTTCGT
>CAKAJE020000603.1:62500-65000 GCA_916610135.2 Macropis europaea | reverse complement strand
CGCGCGCGCGCTCGCTCACGCACACACAGCACATATCCTTCGATACGCGCACACACCCGTCGACTTTAGTGTCCCAAAGAACTTGGGCTGACGGGGTGCGCGTTTTTCATATGACTGCGTGCGGTGCCGCGCGGCACGGCCTGCTTCTGCTCTCCCACCGATAGCGTGGTTCAAGGGGGGAATCACGAAAGGAAATCATTCGTGGACTGGACGACCGGGTTGGACGCGCGGTCTCGCGCGATCAACGCACACGTCGGGGGCGACCGACTTTCGATCTTCTCTCTTGGATATGCGCGCACGCACGCACACCTTCCGCTACCACTGCTCTCCCCAAATACGCTCTCTCTCTCCTTCGTTTTTCTCTCTCTCTCTCTGATCAAGTGCACGAAAGGATGGTCCTTCGAGATCGGCGTTCGAGCCTCGCCAAAGTAGGATCATGCGCTTAAACACATCCGAGCGTGTTTACGACTCGCATCGATAGTCAAGAGACCGGGGTGCGGAAACGTCGCAGTTCGAGCGGACTGTCCTCGCGCGACCCATCGAAGAAACGAGGACGCGTTGGAACGGCGGAGCGAGGAGAGCGCCGGCGGCGGTGTGAACCGCAACACGCAACACAGCGCAATCCTCCTGTTCGAGCTCCGCGCAACGGACCAACGCGACAACGTTTTCGACGACGGGCGCACTGAGAGACACTGTTCGAAATTGTCCGTGCGGCGACGACCCACGCGGCGTCGAGATACGTGCTTTTGTAAACGCCGGAGTGGCGCTATGTATCCCTGGGGCTGTACGAACGCGTCGATCGGGATGCATATCCGAACGAGCACACACAGAGAGAGTGAGAGAGAGAGAGAGAGATATGGATGGAAAGAGCGCAGCACACGAAAGGGCGGTGCGCGCAGAGGATTGTCCTTCTCTCTTTCTTCGCACACAGTTCGAAAGGAGTCATATACATATACATATACGCTCTCTCGCCTGTTATATTCGAGAATTCCTTTTCGATTCGAATTTGTCGTTTCAGACGACGTCGGGAGCGCGGTAAATATGCGTGCGAAGGCGCTGAGGCGCGTAAACCGTTCTCAAACGTAGCACCGCGTGTCACACAACCGACGCACGTAAGGAGCGGTGCTATCTGCGGACGGTCGATGAAACGACTCACAGAACCGCAAAAGCACGCACGCATCCGAACGGTCGAGATGGATCATCGGTGGTTCCGCGCGGAACGATACGACGCCCCGTGTCGCGCGAACATTCGCACGGTGCCCGCGACAAACTCCGACGAACGTCCAACATTCGCTCGTACGTTGACACGTCTCCTCGACCGCCGCTCCGAAACGTTCGGGCGACCGAACGACGGCGGCGGCTCCGAGAGGCAACGCAAGCAGTATAAGGTTTCGTGAACGACCCTCAGCCAGGCGTGGTCCAGGAATTGTATCCGTGGACCGCAATGTGCGTTCGAAATGTCGATGTTCATGTGTCCTGCAGTTCACACGTTGACGCGCAATTAGCTGCGTTCTTCATCGACCCACGAGCCAAGTGATCCACCGTTCAGGGTAATCGTATATATTTATTTGTTTAACACAAGTTCAATTATCTTTGATCTCATTTCGGTATGAAAACCGATGCCGCGCGCCTCAACGACCCAGCGCACGTGATCGAGAGGTGCGGGCGTCGTCGGACTCAGCCGACGGCACTTTTAACGTCCGGCGGAACGGACCCGGTCGACCGGCGCGGAAACGAACACGCGCCTTTCGGACGACGGGCCGGGCGAAAAGTAAAACATTGAAAAACCTCGGGGAGGGAGGAGGTCTAACGTCCGCGCGCCGGTGGATACACTCGAGAGAGAGGTGCACGCGTGTGGCCGACCATTCGAATTCTCGGACCACCTCGCGCGCCCTATCTCTCTCTCTCTTCCTATTCGACTATCCACGCACGGCGACGCGACGACGAACGCCTCGCGCTACGCCTCCCCTGAACGAACGCGACACACGGCAGCAGCACGGACCAACGGTCCCCATTCGAAAGCGTGCGTGTGCGCATCGTCCCGGGTTACCCGGTTCCTCCCGAAGGAGGTGTCCTCTCTGTTCCGCCACGTTGGACGACACGATTCGAAGAAAAAATTGCGATACGCAACACGACCGAAAGAAGACGCGGGACGGAGAGAGAGATCGGCGAGCGAACCGCGTGGGCGGTAACGCTTCCATTCGACCCGATCTCTCTTTTCGAATTCTCTCCGAACCGCTCTCTCTCTCTCTCTCTCTCTTCGGTCGAGCGCATATCTTCGTTCGAAGGTGTGCGCTGACATCTTCCATTATTCCTCTCGCTCGACAAGCAGGCCGCATGATCGGACGGGAGTGACGCGTTGAGTAACCAGGTACTCCGTATGTGAGCGTCCTCCGCACGAACCGACCAGCGGCAGAAGTAAATGCATTTTTAGGTAGCCATGACGGATATATGTATTTTTGTCACACACAGGACTTTATATTCATTTCTGTATTTCGAG
>CAKAJE020000603.1:55000-60000 GCA_916610135.2 Macropis europaea | reverse complement strand
TCGCACGCTGAGAGCGTACGAGAACATGCTGGACGTACGACAGATCGCACCTCGGAACGGCGACTCCACTCTCGGCGGATCGTCTCTATTACTGACTTCGCTATAAATTGTCACGCTACGAAAGTAACGCTCTTTCAATGTATTGTGAAGAGTCCATAGTTGGCTCGACTCAGAGTAAATGCTCGGATAGTTCAAGTATAAGCATGAAAGCATATACAGGTCACCAGCCTCCCGATAGGATGCTCGCCACATAAGAGCCATTCGGTCAAAGACACCGACTCGTGGCACTGCGGTATGGAGAAACCGAAACGATGCACGGGAGCGTGAACAGTCGAGTCAGACTCGAGGAGCGGCGACTGCTTCTCAACCGAGGTCGAAGAATAGCCGCGCGCCCGACGCTGCTCCGCCCGGCTCGCCCGGACTGCTTCTCTTATAGATACGAAAGCGGCGGCCAGGACGTCGGCGCCGCACGGTCCCTACCACGCGAGCTTATGGGTGCAACCGCCGCAGAGCCGCCTGGCCCGGCGCGGTCGCTGGCACTCAGCGTACGGCGCTCACCCGGCAACTTCCAACGACCATTACGGACGATTCAATGTACCGAATTTCTCCAAATTTTAACAGCGTGCACTGCATCCTACCACGCACGACACAAAATCGTCGTTTCAAAAAAATTTTGAAAAAAATTTTTACGTCTCAGGTAAAGTACCCGAAAAAATTAAAAAATCGAAAAATAAATATTAGATGTTTGTTTCTGAGACCAATTAAGGATACTGTGCATAAAAAAAGTTGCACCTCGCCGATCGATTTTTCGAAAAACATCGAAATATTGCGCCGAGCCGGTAGATTCGACGGCGGCCCGGCACGACGCTCCAAAGCGTTGCCCGTCGCCAGCTGGACGGGACTTAGAGCGCGTAGCGCGCTCCGAACGAGGGCTTCCTTCGAGCATTGCGGCCGTTCCGACGTGCCGAATTTCGCCAAATTTTAACAGCGTGCACTGCATTCTACCACGCACGACACAAAATCGTCGTTTCAAAAAAATTTTGAAAAAAATTTTTACGTCTCAGGTAAAGTACCCGAAAAAATGAAAAAATCGAAAAAACAACGTTAGATCCCGCTTCCGAGGACGAAACTAGCCCGCCGTGGCAGAAAAAACCGGTACCTCCCGGACCGAATTAACGAGCAAAGTCGAAAAAACGCGTCCGACAGGGACGCATCCAGCGAAATTTTTCCAAGCTTCCTCTCGACCCTACCGGCCGGCCGGCACGTGGAGCGCGCGCCGCGCTCCGAACGAGCGGCTTCCTACGTGCATTGCGGCCGTTCCGACGGGCCGACATCGCTGAAATTTTAACTCTCGCCACGTCTTCCGACGACGAACCGGGAGCCGTCGTTGAATTTTTCGAAATTTCAAAAATTTTTTTCCCCCCTCCGGGGGAAGTGGTCGAAAAAATGAAAAAATCGAAAAATCAACGTTAGATCCCGCTTCCGAGGACGAAACTAGCCCGCCGTGGCAGAAAAAACCGGCACCTCCCGGACCGAATTAACGAGAAAAGTCGAAAAAACGCGTCCGACAGGGACGCATCCAGCGAAATTTTTCCAAGCTTCCGCCCGAACCTACCGGCCGGCCGGCACGTGGAGCGCGCGCCGCGCTCCGAACGAGCGGCTTCCTACGTGCATTGCGGCCGTTCCGACGGGCCGACATCGCTGAAATTTTAACTCTCGCCACGTGTTGCGACGACGAACCGGGAGCCGTCGTTGAATTTTTCGAAATTTCAAAAATTTTTTTCCCCCCTCCGGGGGAAGTTGTCGAAAAAATGAAAAAATCGAAAAATCAACGTTAGATCCCGCTTCCGAGGACGAAACTAGCCCGCCGTGGCAGAAAAAACCGGTACCTCCCGGACCGAATTAACGAGCAAAGTCGAAAAAACGCGTCCGACAGGGACGCATCCAGCGAAATTTTTCCAAGCTTCCGCCCGAACCTACCGGCCGGCCGGCACGTGGAGCGCGCGCCGCGCTCCGAACGAGCGGCTTCCTGCGAGCATTGCGGCCGTTCCGACGGGCCGACATCGCTGAAATTTTAACCCTCGCCACGTGTTGCGACGACGAACCGGGAGCCGTCGTTGAATTTTTCGAAATTTCAAAAATTTTTTTCCCCCCTCCGGGGGAAGTGGTCGAAAAAATGAAAAAATCGAAAAATCAACGTTAGATCCCGCTTCCGAGGACGAAACTAGCCCGCCGTGGCAGAAAAAACCGGTACCTCCCGGACCGAATTAACGAGAAAAGTCGAAAAAACGCGTCCGACAGGGACGCATCCAGCGAAATTTTTCCAAGCTTCCGCCCGAACCTACCGGCCGGCCGGCACGTGGAGCGCGCGCCGCGCTCCGAACGAGCGGCTTCCTGCGAGCATTGCGGCCGTTCCGACGGGCCGACATCGCTGAAATTTTAACCCTCGCCACGTGTTGCGACGACGAACCGGGAGCCGTCGTTGAATTTTTCGAAATTTCAAAAATTTTTTTCCCCCCTCCGGGGGAAGTGGTCGAAAATATGAAAAAATCGAAAAAACAACGTTAGATCCCGCTTCCGAGGACGAAACTAGCCCGCCGTGGCAGAAAAAACCGGTACCTCCCGGACCGAATTAACGAGAAAAGTCGAAAAAACGCGTCCGACAGGGACGCATCCAGCGAAATTTTTCCAAGCTTCCGCCCGAACCTACCGGCCGGCCGGCACGTGGAGCGCGCGCCGCGCTCCGAACGAGCGGCTTCCTACGTGCATTGCGGCCGTTCCGACGGGCCGACATCGCTGAAATTTTAACCCTCGCCACGTGTTGCGACGACGAACCGGGAGCCGTCGTTGAATTTTTCGAAATTTCAAAAATTTTTTTCCCCCCTCCGGGGGAAGTTGTCGAAAAAATGAAAAAATCGAAAAATCAACGTTAGATCCCGCTTCCGAGGACGAAACTAGCCCGCCGTGGCAGAAAAAACCGGTACCTCCCGGACCGAATTAACGAGCAAAGTCGAAAAAACGCGTCCGACAGGGACGCATCCAGCGAAATTTTTCCAAGCTTCCGCCCGAACCTACCGGCCGGCCGGCACGTGGAGCGCGCGCCGCGCTCCGAACGAGCGGCTTCCTGCGAGCATTGCGGCCGTTCCGACGGGCCGACATCGCTGAAATTTTAACCCTCGCCACGTGTTGCGACGACGAACCGGGAGCCGTCGTTGAATTTTTCGAAATTTCAAAAATTTTTTTCCCCCCTCCGGGGGAAGTGGTCGAAAAAATGAAAAAATCGAAAAATCAACGTTAGATCCCGCTTCCGAGGACGAAACTAGCCCGCCGTGGCAGAAAAAACCGGTACCTCCCGGACCGAATTAACGAGAAAAGTCGAAAAAACGCGTCCGACAGGGACGCATCCAGCGAAATTTTTCCAAGCTTCCGCCCGAACCTACCGGCCGGCCGGCACGTGGAGCGCGCGCCGCGCTCCGAACGAGCGGCTTCCTGCGAGCATTGCGGCCGTTCCGACGGGCCGACATCGCTGAAATTTTAACCCTCGCCACGTGTTGCGACGACGAACCGGGAGCCGTCGTTGAATTTTTCGAAATTTCAAAAATTTTTTTCCCCCCTCCGGGGGAAGTGGTCGAAAATATGAAAAAATCGAAAAAACAACGTTAGATCCCGCTTCCGAGGACGAAACTAGCCCGCCGTGGCAGAAAAAACCGGTACCTCCCGGACCGAATTAACGAGAAAAGTCGAAAAAACGCGTCCGACAGGGACGCATCCAGCGAAATTTTTCCAAGCTTCCGCCCGAACCTACCGGCCGGCCGGCACGTGGAGCGCGCGCCGCGCTCCGAACGAGCGGCTTCCTACGTGCATTGCGGCCGTTCCGACGGGCCGACATCGCTGAAATTTTAACCCTCGCCACGTGTTGCGACGACGAACCGGGAGCCGTCGTTGAATTTTTCGAAATTTCAAAAATTTTTTTCCCCCCTCCGGGGAAGTGGTCGAAAAAATGAAAAAATCGAAAAATCAACGTTAGATCCCGCTTCCGAGGACGAAACTAGCCCGCCGTGGCAGAAAAAACCGGTACCTCCCGGACCGAATTAACGAGCAAAGTCGAAAAAACGCGTCCGACAGGGACGCATCCAGCGAAATTTTTCCAAGCTTCCGCCCGAACCTACCGGCCGGCCGGCACGTGGAGCGCGCGCCGCGCTCCGAACGAGCGGCTTCCTGCGAGCATTGCGGCCGTTCCGACGGGCCGACATCGCTGAAATTTTAACCCTCGCCACGTGTTGCGACGACGAACCGGGAGCCGTCGTTGAATTTTTCGAAATTTCAAAAATTTTTTTCCCCCCTCCGGGGGAAGTGGTCGAAAAAATGAAAAAATCGAAAAAACAACGTTAGATCCCGCTTCCGAGGACGAAACTAGCCCGCCGTGGCAGAAAAAACCGGTACCTCCCGGACCGAATTAACGAGAAAAGTCGAAAAAACGCGTCCGACAGGGACGCATCCAGCGAAATTTTTCCAAGCTTCCGCCCGAATCTACCGGCCGGCCGGCACGTGGAGCGCGCGCCGCGCTCCGAACGAGCGGCTTCCTACGTGCATTGCGGCCGTTCCGACGGGCCGACATCGCTGAAATTTTAACTCTCGCCACGTGTTGCGACGACGAACCGGGAGCCGTCGTTGAATTTTTCGAAATTTCAAAAATTTTTTTCCCCCCTCCGGGGGAAGTGGTCGAAAAAATGAAAAAATCGAAAAATCAACGTTAGATCCCGCTTCCGAGGACGAAACTAGCCCGCCGTGGCAGAAAAAACCGGTACCTCCCGGACCGAATTAACGAGAAAAGTCGAAAAAACGCGTCCGACCGGTAGCTCCGGAGCGAAATTTTTCAAAGTTCCAGCAGCGTACTGGTTTCGAACTATCCCAGTAACCTTTTTCAAAGTGCCAGCGGCGTATTCGTTTCGCCCTGATCTAGTAACTTTCGCAAAGTGCCAGCGGCGTATTGCTTTCGC
>CAKAJE020000603.1:0-50000 GCA_916610135.2 Macropis europaea | reverse complement strand
TGGGCATCCCCTCGTTGCCTGCTTGGAGACCTCCGTTGTCCCTATTTTCAGCTTCACACGTCTGTCTGTGAAGTAACTGGAGATTACTTCAAAGACGTTTCGCGGGCAGTCCCTTGATTTAAGGTTTTGCAAAACTAACGGCCACCAGACATTGTCAAATGCTCCTGTAATATCGAAAAATAATGCTACCACATGGCGATGCTCAGAAGCATCCACCATGCGGCGCATTTCTACAATTGCATCTTCCGTCGACTTTTCGGGACGGAACCCGTATTGCCGTTCGGAGATCCTTCCCGGTGCTGTTGCTGTCTGGCTGAGTCTCTTCTTGATGAGCTTTTCAAACAGCTTTCCTATGGCGGAGAGGAGACAGATCGGTCGATAGGATTTAGGATCCTTCTCGTCTTTGCCTTCACCCTTCAGAAATACTCTGAGTGAGCCTTCCTTCCAGGTGGAGGGAAAAACGCCCCACTGAAGGCATCCGTTAAAAAGCCGTACCAATTGATCGGGAATTATTTTAACCGTTGCTTTCAGCGCTCGGACCTCAACGAGGTCGAGGCCTGGTGCTTTGTTATATTTGAAAGACTTTACGGCCACCGCGATTTCCGCTTCCGTGAGAGGATCGGCATCTGCAGTGTCCGGCGCGAAGCGTGCGCTTTCCCTAATTACTCGTTGCTCAGGCGAGTCACTTTCTTCCCGATCATCTGGGACGTGCGCATCCAAAAGTAAGCTGGCACTTTCGTATAAGTCCATCGTCATTTCATTACCACGCCGGAGAGTACTAAGCACTCTCTCAACCCGAAGCTTCTGTGCTTGGAGTTTGTAAACGATACCCCAAGGCTTCGAGTTGCCGTTCGACGTCACATAATCTTGCCAGCTTTTGAGCTTTGTCTTCTTCACTTTCTTGCTGTATGCCCGCAGCGAAATGCGGTATTCCAGCTTTTTCTGAAGGCGAGTCGACTCGTCTCTTTCCTTTTGGTATTCGCATCGTTTTCGGTAAGCGGCTTTTTTGAGCTTTGTGAGCTCACGTGTCCACCACGGGTTGGATTTTCTAAATACGCGTTTTCTTGGCATTGACGCAGTGCAGGCATCAATGATGACGCCTGTGAGCGTCTCTGCCATTCTTTCTACATCTCCTGCGGAATCGAGCTGGAGATTCTCAAGCCTCGATCGAGAAAGATCGGCCAGGCTTTCGGCGTATCGCTCCCAATCGGCTCGACAAGTGTCGAACCGGTTGTTTGCTGTACACCGTTCCGCCGCTGTAGATTTTGGGATCCTCAGCTCGATGTCCACCGAGTTATGATCACTGTTGGTCCAGTCGCATCTAACTTTCCAGCTCCTGATGAATCGGATCATGGAGGGCGACGCCAGGGTCACATCGATGAATGATGAACCCGTTGTCGACCAATAAGTTGGCGGCTGTGCAACATCGTTTACAGTTTCCATGCCGAACGTCCGAATGAGTTCCTCGAACAGGACACCTCTGTCGTCGGTGGTCTGGGGTCCCCAGAGTGGCGACCGGGCGTTGGCATCTAACGACACTAACAGTCTCTTACCCCTCAGTGAACTGAACACCGTCTCGAGGTGTCTGAGGTGCAATTCGATCTCATCACTGTATTGAAAATAGCATGATACGGCGTAGAACGAAAAGCCAGGCGCTAATACTTCCACGCAGGCGCAGTGTGTCGTACTGAGCTGCGAGACGAAAATCATATGAAACTGAGGGTTACAAATGGCTGCCGCCGCCCATGGATAATCTGAGCTAACGGCTGCCACCCTCAGCCCCGTTCCTAGCCCGCAGATGGTGTGACTCGAGCCCTGCTGCTTGGCGTATGGTTCCTGCAATAACAGAACGTCTAAGTGCTTTTTGGCAACGAGTTCGCGCACCTCGCCCATTACCACAGCTGAGTGTTGCATGTTCAGCTGGAGTACCCTAATTCCCGTGGTCGCGATCGCGGAAACCGATTCTATAGGAGGCTCCGGTAGCCTGTTTTCGGTGTTTTCGCGCGTGTGGGGTTCTGTGGGTATCGCGTTTGGGATTCTATTGTCCATAATCAATTTTTGAGATATGAGTTGCTAACGCGTTTCTGTATGAGGGGCAGTCTCTCGATCTGGATGAGTGGTCATGGGATTTTCCTGCGCGTTTGCAGAGTGTGCATGAGGCTTTCTGTGACTTGGATGGGCAGTCGTGAATCGAATGTCCCTCTTTAGCACAGTGGCCGCATGTTTGCACTTCTGTTCTGCAGTGTTTCGCGATATGACCGAAGGCTTGACATTTATAACACCGCGTTACTGACAAATAATCCTGTACTCGGCATGCATACCATCCTAGATATACTCTACCCTCTTTCAAGATTTTTTCCCGCGCTTGTGCACTTACCTCGGCGACCCAGTCTACGGTTTCTTTGTCCCTCCGGCCCGTTTTGAAAACGAGTGAGAAATGTTCAGGCAGCTTCTCCTTTGGGCATTTCTCCAGGTTCTGGTTTCGCACTGCGGACGCGATTTCTTTCTCCTGCAACTCCTTTGGGACATTTTTGATGATGATCCTCGGCTTTGATTTGGCTGGTAATCCCGCTGCCAGCCCTGCGTCCTTGAGTTTCGTGCTTCCTAGCACTGCTTTCAGGTCTTCTTCGGTCTTGGTTTCGATAAGAACACCCTTGTTGCTAATCTTTCGTACATTGACGATTTTTAGCTTTTCCTTCGTTGGCGCGACAGAGGATATTATTGCCTTTTTTGTTTCTTCGCTGTCCAATATTTTGCTGTTTGGCTCTGGAAATATTGTACATACGTGTCGTTTGCAGTTTTTTGCAGCTTCTACTTTAGCTGCAGTGCTTCTTCTCAATTTTTCTGCATACGACATCGGCAATTGCTGTTGTTGATGTTGCTGCGGTTGCTGCGTTTTGCTAAGCTCAGTGACAGTTTTCACTACACTGTTTAGCATTGCATCCATCGCGCATATTTTATCCTCAATTTTCTTTGCGGAGTCGGCCTCGTTTTTTAGTGCTGCATATTTCGATTCTGCCTTTTGGCTGAGATCGTACAGATCTACTGCCACTTTCTTAGCGGCGTCTAAATCGTCACTATTGCGCACATTTTCTAGCAGTGCTAGGAGCTGCTTTGCAGTGGCCACCAGGCCACGGGGTTTCGGGGGTTGGGTCCTTGTCTTCTTCTTTTCTTCTTCACTTCCACTCGATCTGGGGGTGGAGGTGGTCTTCTTCTTCGGGCGGGCTTTGGTTGAGGTCTCAGAGTCCGTGGTGTCTGAGACTATCTCCCTTCTCTTCCTGGTGTTCCTCTTCGCAGCCGTTATGAAGCCGTCTGAGTCGCAGTCCATTTTGGACGTTTGAATTTTCGCGCCGCGCGGGATCGACTCGAGCGCCACCTGTCGGCCGCGTCGGTAACTACCGTTGCAGAGGTGGCGTCGTTGTCGAGAGGTTATGTGTCAGTTTTTTCGCTATAACTTCACTTATAATGCACGGATCATTAAACTTTATATATACGATTGTTCATTACCACTAGCACTACACACTGTAATATGATGTTCAATTTTTTAAGCACTTTTAACCACCAAAAACTTGTGTTTCCTGCGGAGCGACGTGACGCGCGTCTGCACTCGACAAATCCAAGATGGCGGATTTTTCGCTAGAAAGTAGATAGGGACAGTAGGGAATCTCGTTAATCCATTCATGCGCGTCACTAATTAGATGACGAGGCATTTGGCTATTTTTTTTTTTTTTTTTTTTTTTTTTTTGAAAGGTGGGGAAATGCAGTTTACGCACACCGGCTCGGGTCTTGTTCGCCGGTAGTGTGGGGCTCTCACAATGTTCGTGAATACCCACTAAAACCGCCACCTTTTATTATGCCTGAGTACGCAGGCAGCACGTGCAAAGGGAAACGACCACGTCTTCATCCCACTCCGACTCTTCTCCACGCCATGTTAGTAGTGGCGTTAAACATCCTGTACGCGTTTAGTCCACCCACCATAGCTCTTGTAGATAGTAATTTGAGCTCGCTCTTCTTGATTAGGCCTCTCTTTACTAATCCTTCGGCTGAGTGGGAGCTCCATAAGCCTCTATTTGTGATCGTTATTGTCTCGAATGCTACCATATCAGCGCTATACTTGTTCTTTATGCGCTCGACTAAACTTTCGTTTTTCCTATAGTAGTCCGCTTTCATTCGGTGAGCTCTGTTAAGGTCGGTTTGCTCACCCACGACTTGAGCATCAATAACGATCACTTCATCGCCGATCTTTGCGATTATGTCGGGTTTCCTTAACCCTTCATCCGTCTCTATGCGGGGTTCTACGTCCACGACGCTACTCTTAGTCTTAAGCGATCGAGCTACATACGTGGCCACCGCGTTGTGCCTCTGTATTCTGGCGCTATGCGTTCGATGACATTGTTGCAGGATGTGGTTCAGGGTCTCTGCCGTATTACAACCCCCTCTGCAATAACGGTCTTCTACACGACCTCTTGTTGTTCTCGAACGCGTTGGAAGAGCGTTAATTCGCATTTTGCACAGGTTTATAAAGTCCCTACCTGTGAGGAATCTATTTCCTTCAGCGACCCACCGATGTTGTTGGGGTACTTTGTGCGATTCCTTTAGCGCAATACCGTCCACCGAAGTATACAATTTTTCCGCCCAGCGCTTTTTGATCAAATCGGGTGTAAGGAGATCATTCCCTCCGTCTTTAAGACGATTTTGGGCGTTCACTATCTCTTTCGTTAGAAAGACGCCGGGGATAGTGCGCTTGGCTCCTTCGGACAACGGCAAGGCCAAAAGCCGCCCAAGTCTTTGCCTGGGTATTTCCCATCTTACAGACGGTATACCTAGGCCTCCATCCTTTACGCTGGCATGGAAATATGCAGAGGTCGTGTCATGGGGGAGGCAGAGCCACTGCTTTATAGCCTGTCTAACGACTCGGTCGATCTTATTTAGTATGCCTAGTCTCATACCACCAAGTCCCAAGAGATGATATAGGCCCGGCAAGATGACAGTCCGAAGGCCGAACAGTCTCTGTTGCGGTTTAAGTGGAGCGGATGTTATTGTGGACAATGAAGCAGTCAGCTGGCCCACAGGATCTGCGACTACTCTACCTTCGGGAGTGAACGGAATACCAAGGTATTTCCACTCATCCGTCCGTTTGAGAGCCGTGAGCTGTTTTCCTGCACAGCTGAAAACATTAGCCGCATCCACCACCGTTTTCTTGTCATGCGGGACCGGTTTAAGGGAGACAGTCATTGACTTAGCCGCGTTTATGTGCATTCCACACTGACTCAGGAAGTCGGATGTTTCGTCGATGGTCAATTGCAGACCACGCTTCGTTGACGCAAACAGTACCAGATCGTCTGCAAAGGCAGCCCCATTTATGTCTAGATCACCTATTTGAATTCCAACTGCCGATGGCAGTCGGCGCCAGAGTCTATCAATTACTAGATTGAATAAGACCGGCGACATGGGGTCTCCTTGCTTAACTCCCTGACGTGGTTGGATAAGATGGGACGTCCAATTACCGCAAGAAAGTCTAGTCACACTTGTTGCATAGACTTCTTGTATATACTGCACAAGCGGCTCAGGCGCTCCACAAAGTTGCAGGGTCTGCAGTAGGGCTTTCTGCGAAACCGAGTCGAAAGCTTTGGCCACATCGATAGACGCCATGAAAAAGGGCTTAAAATGCGCATGATGGTATCTCAAGGCCAGATCTAAGAGAAAAACGTTCTCCGAGCATCCGTCCGAATCCCTAAAGGATCTCTGCCTGGAATCAATCCGTATCTTCGCTGCAATCCTTCTCGCTAATACCTTATGCAGGATGCGCACTATACCCGAGGATACAGTAATAGGTCGAAAATCGGCCGGGTCAGTCGCATTCGTCTTTTTCGGGATCATGGTGGTTCTAGATTCCCTTAGATGTTGCGGGAGTTTACCACACCACATTAGGAGGTTTAGGATTCTTTCAAGTAGGCCTTTTGGCATCCTCCTAAGCACTCTGATAGGGACCCCGTCCGGACCCGGAGCTGAGCTTGATCCAGGGAAGGAAGATTTTATTTCCTCGCTCGTTACAGGAGCCCAGAGTTCGTATATCTCAGTCTTCAGATCTTCCATTTCGGGACAGGCTTCCGAAGATTTCGTCAGCAGTCCTTCCCAATAGGGTACCATAGCTTCGATTGGAGGCTGCTCTGTTGTATTATGGTCCTTGAGAAGAGATTTCAAACATCTCCCAGGGT
Source organism: Macropis europaea (assembly GCA_916610135.2). Taxonomy (NCBI): domain Eukaryota; kingdom Metazoa; phylum Arthropoda; class Insecta; order Hymenoptera; family Melittidae; genus Macropis; species Macropis europaea. The sequence continues at coordinate 43,782 of CAKAJE020000603.1, read as the reverse complement.
TGCGCTTCCATAGATTTTGAGTTCGCGCGTATTCCATTCTTCTCAATTTCCTACGTGGCAGTTCTACGGCCGGTGTTTTCGGGACTTGTCTTGTGCGGGTCTTGTTGCATGGAAAGACGTCCCGCAAATACAGAGTTAGCCTCTCCAATATCGCTTGCTTCGATGACCGCTTTGCAGAGTTACAAATATCCACCAATTCGGCAGCACAAAAGTCCGTAGTATCTGGAGCAGGAAGGGAGTCTAAGTGGCTAATTATCGGCCCATCGTAATCACGACGCGGCGACACAACCTCGGTATCCATTGAGATTCTATCGGGCGTTGGTGGTTCACCCCGCTTTCCTTCGCTTACAAATTGCTCTACTAGCTGCCTGTATTGGGCTTGCTTTCTACGTGACTTTATGGACTCCAAAGATCTTTCCGGGAACGCCTTGGCAAGTGCCTGGTTCATAAATTTCACTCCGCTCGTTGTCAACTCAGCTTCTTTCCTAGCGAGTAGCGCGTTTTCCTCCGCATTCCATCTGGCTTTAGTAGGCTCCCTTTTGGTGTAGTTGTCGTACCAGTCAGGATGGGCGCTTCTTTCATGAATGGATCTACCCGCGGGCTTTCCAAATACCCTGGGGCATCCAGCAAAGCGACAGGGAACATTTTGAGCAGGAGTTTCGGCTTGTGATGTGAGGTCGTCGTTTCCTTTATTAAGTGTTGGTATGGTCGAACCAGAGGGCCCGCCATTAATATTAGTCATCCGAGGCTTTTTTATATTATTTGGGCCAACACATTTAGGCTCGAGAGGGCTGGCAACCCGCAAGAGCCGAGGGCGATGTCTCCAATTAGCCGTGGGTACCGAAGCACACCACGTTACCGGCAGGAACCACTAGGAGGTTTTGGAGTACACCTTGAACGGGAGAGGCTGAAGGACCTTGCTAGAGGTCTGTGTTACGCATCACCGTCCCTGTAACTACGACCCCCTGAAAGAGAGTCATAGTTACTCCCGCCGTTTACCCGCGCTTTTTTGAATTTCTTCACGTTGACATTCAGAGCACTGGGCAGAAATCACATTGCGTCATCACCCTTGGGGGCCATCGCAATGCTTTGTTTTAATTAGACAGTCGGATTCCCCTAGTCCGTGCCAGTTCTGAGCTGAGCGTTGAATGGCGGCCGAAGAGGACGACCACGGCGGCTCGCGCCAACCACGGAAGCCTCGCAGCAAGGAAGATCCGCGGGAGGCCAAGGCACGGGACCGAGCTGGGATCCCGGATGCGCGCGCGGCACGAGACCGCGGCGCACCGTTCACCTCGCCCAGGCCCGGCACGTCAGCCAGACCCGCTTCCCGACCAAGCCCGACACGCCCCGCTCCTCAGAGCCAATCCTTATCCCGAAGTTACGGATCCAATTTGCCGACTTCCCTTACCTACATTAATCTATCGACTAGAGGCTCTTGACCTTGGAGACCTGCTGCGGATATGGGTACGAACCGGCGCGACACCTCCACGTGGCCCTCTCCTGGATTTTCAAGGTCCGAGGGGAAGATCCGGACACCGCCGCAACTGCGGTGCTCTTCGCGTTCCAAACCCTATCTCCTTGCTAGAAGTTTCCAGGGAACTCGAACGCTTATACAGAAAAGAAAACTCTTCCCAGATCTCCCGACGGCGTCTCCAGGTCATTTTGGGTTACCCCGACGAACACTCAATGAGGGCCCGAATGGTATGCGGTTCCGCTAAGAAGAGAGTCATAGTTACTCCCGCCGTTTACGTCAGCCAGACCCGCTTCCCGACCAAGCCCGACACGCCCCGCTCCTCAGAGCCAATCCTTATCCCGAAGTTACGGATCCAATTTGCCGACTTCCCTTACCTACATTAATCTATCGACTAGAGGCTCTTGACCTTGGAGACCTGCTGCGGATATGGGTACGAACCGGCGCGACACCTCCACGTGGCCCTCTCCTGGATTTTCAAGGTCCGAGGGGAAGATCCGGACACCGCCGCAACTGCGGTGCTCTTCGCGTTCCAAACCCTATCTCCTTGCTAGAAGTTTCCAGGGAACTCGAACGCTTATACAGAAAAGAAAACTCTTCCCAGATCTCCCGACGGCGTCTCCAGGTCATTTTGGGTTACCCCGACGAACACTCAATGAGGGCCCGAATGGTATGCGGTTCCGCTGCCGGGTTCCGGAATAGGAACCGGATTCCCTTTCGCCCGATGGGTGTGTGCCCATTTGGCAAAACACCTCATCTACATAGGATTTCTCTTAGGGCTTAGGATCGACTGACTCGTGTGCAACGGCTGTTCACACGAAACCCTTCTCCACGTCAGTCCTCCAGGTCCTCGCTGGAGTATTTGCTACTACCACCAAGATCTGCACCGACGGCGGCTCCAGGCAGGCTCACGCCCAGACCCTTCTGCGCACACCGCCGCGACCCTCCTACTCGTCAGGGCTTCATGGTGGACGAGCCGAAAAGAGACTCGTCCGACCCCACTTGCCGCTGACGGCGGAGTATAGGCGCGACGCTTCAGCGCCATCCATTTTCAGGGCTAGTTGCTTCGGCAGGTGAGTTGTTACACACTCCTTAGCGGATTCCGACTTCCATGGCCACCGTCCTGCTGTCTTAAGCAACCAACGCCTTTCATGGTATCCCATAAGCGTCGTCTTAGGCGCCTTAACTCTGCGTTTGGTTCATCCCACAGCGCCAGTTCTGCTTACCAAAATTGGCCCACTTGGCACTCTGATTCAAATCTCGTGGCTTCATAGTTCGAGCAAGCCAGAGATCTCACCCATTTAAAGTTTGAGAATAGGTTGAGGTCGTTTCGGCCTCAAGGCCTCTAATCATTCGCTTTACCAGATGAAACTCGCAATGAACGAGTGCCAGCTATCCTGAGGGAAACTTCGGAGGGAACCAGCTACTAGATGGTTCGATTAGTCTTTCGCCCCTATACCCAGTTCCGACGATCGATTTGCACGTCAGAATCGCTACGGACCTCCATCAGGGTTTCCCCTGACTTCGTCCTGACCAGGCATAGTTCACCATCTTTCGGGTCCCAACGTGTACGCTCTGGGTGCGCCTCCTCTCGCAATGAGAACGAGACGCCCCGGGAGTGCGGGGCCGTGCTGTGCGCGGCCCATCCTCCCTCGGTCGACCCTCCGCAGAGGGTCGACTCTTCACTTTCATTTCGCCTTTAGGTTTCACTGAGCCCAATGACTCGCGCACATGTTAGACTCCTTGGTCCGTGTTTCAAGACGGGTCCTGAGAGTACCCAAAGCAATAGCGTCGCTGACCGGTAATCGAAGCTTTGGCCAGTCCGAGGACACCGCCGGCCAACAGCTGATCAGGCCCGGGGACGGCGCAAGGTCCGTGGAACCACCGGGTAGGAACTGATCGAGCTTGCGGCGGGCCTGACGCAAACACATTCGAAAATGGATTGGTTGCGGCCCGATACCGTCAGAGTACCGTCGCGCAGCCGGCCGGGCGACCGAGGGTCTGTCGCGATCGCGCGAACGCGAGACGCAACAGGCTCCCACTCGGGCCGTAGACCGACACGCAACGGGTCGCGACGTTCTACTAGGGGAGAAGTGCACGACTACGACGCCGAACGTTCGCCGAAGGTGGCGTGCCCTCGCCGTGGAACCGCGCGAACGGACCATTCGGGGCATCGCGCACCGACTCGCGTCGACGCCGTCGACGATGAATCTCCCCTTTCGATCTTTTGGGTTTCACAGGTTTACCCCTGAACGGTTTCACGTACTCTTGAACTCTCTCTTCAAAGTTCTTTTCAACTTTCCCTCACGGTACTTGTTCGCTATCGGTCTCGTGGTTGTATTTAGCCTTAGATGGAGTTTACCACCCACTTAGGACTGCACTCTCAAGCAATCCGACTCTAAGGAGAGATCCTCCCGTGACCCGTCCCGGTCGCTACGGGCCTGGCACCCTCTGTGGGTAAATGGCCCTGAATTCTTATATTAACATTAATGTAAAATGATCTAATCGTGTCTCTGTTGGCCCTACCCTAGAAGTTTAATAGTGCATTTTACTCGCCATTCCAGACGCTTTAAGATGCCTCCTGTCCCAGTACGCTATCTGAAATAGGAGCGACGTAAGTTGAACCAATGTGATAGAATTACGCTGAATTCTTATATTAACCGTAATATAAAATGATCTAATCGGGTCTCTGTCTGCCTTACCCTAGAAGTTTAACAGCGCATTTTACTCGCCATTTCACGCGCCTTGAGATGCAGCTTAGCCTAATACGCTATCTGAAATAGGAGCGACGTAAATTGAACAAATGTGATAGAATTTCGCTGAATTCTTATATTAACCAAAATATAAAATGATCCAATCTGGTCTCTGATTGCCGTACCATAGAAGGTTAATAGTGCATTTTAATCGCCATTCCACGCGCTTTAAGATGCCGCATATCCCAATACGCTATCTGAAATAGGAGCGACGGAAATTGAACAAATGTGATAGAATTTCGCTGAATTCTGATATTAACCATAATGTAAAATGATGTAATCGGGTCTCTCTTCGCACTACCCTACAAGTTTAATAGTGCATTTTACGCGCCATTCCACGCGCCTTAAGATGCCGCATAGCCTAATACGCTCTCTGAAATAGGAGCGACGTAAATTGAACAAATGTGATAGAATATCCCTGAATTCTTATATTAACTTTAATGTAAAATGATCTAATCGGGTCTCTGTTCACCCAACCCTAGAAGTTTAATAGTGCATTTCACTCGTCATTTCATGCGCTTTGAGATGCCGCTTAGCCCAATACGCTATCTGAAATAGGAGCGACGTAACTTGAACAAATGTGATAGAATTTCGCTGAATTCTTATATTAACCGAAATATAAAATGATCTAATTGGGTCTCTGCTCGCCCTAGCATAGAAGTTTAATAGTGCATTTTATTCGCCATTTCATGCGCTTTGAGATACCGCATAGCCCAATACGCTCTCTGAAATAGGAGCGACGTAAATTAACAAATGTGATAGAATTACCCTGAATTCTTATATTAACCGTAATATAAAATGATCTAATCGGGTCTCTGTTTGCCCTACCCTAGAAGTTTAATAGTGCATTTTACTCGCTATTTCATGCGCTTTGAGATGCCGCTTAGCCCAATAAGCTATCTGAAATAGGAGCGACGTAAATTGAACAAATGTTATAGAACTTCCCTGAATTCTTATATTAACCTTAATGTAAAATGATCTAATCGTGTCTCTGTTTGCCCTACCCTAGAAGTTTATTAGTGCATTTTACGCGCCATTCCACGCGCTTTAAGATGCCGCTTAGCCCAATACGCTATCCGAAATAGGAGCGACGTAAATTGAACAAATGTGATAGAATTTCCCTGAATTCTTATATAAACATTAATGTAAAATGATCAAATCGGGTCTCTGTTCGCCCTACCCTACAAGTTTAATAGTGCATTTCACTCGTCATTTCATGCGCTTTGAGATGCCGCTTAGCCCAATACGCTATCTGAAATAGGAGCGACGTAAATTGAACAAATGTGATAGAATTTCGCTGAAATCTTATATTAACCAAAATATAAAATGATCCAATCTGGTCTCTGATTGCCCTATCATCGAAGGTCAATAGTGCATTTTAATCGCCATTCCACGCGCTTTGAGATGCCGCCTAGCCCAGTACGCTATCTGAAATAGGAGCCACGTAAATTGAACAAATGTGATAGAATTTCGCTGAATTCTTATATTAACCTTAATGTAAAATGATGTAATCGGGTCAATCTTCGCCCTACCCTAGAAGTTTAATAGTGCATTTTACTCGCCATTTCATGCGCTTTGAGATGCCGCTCAGCCCAATACGCTATCTGAAATAGGAGCGACGTAAGTTGAACAAATGTGATAGAATTACACTGAATTCTTAAATTAACCAAAATATAAAATGATCTAATCGGATCTCTGATTGCACTATCATAGAAGTTTAATAATGCATTTTACTCGCCATTCCACGCGCTTTAAGATGGCGCCTAGGCCAGTACGCTATCGGAAATAGAAGCGACGTAAATGGAACAAATGTGATAGAATTTCGCTGAATTCTTATATTAACCATAATGCAAAATGATCAAATCGGGTCTCTGTTCGCCCTACCCTAGAAGTTTAATAGTGCGTTTTACTCGCCACTTCATGCGCTTTGAGATGCCGCCTAGCCCAGTAGGCTATCTGAAATAGGAGCGACGTAAATTGAACAAATGTGATAGAATTACGCAGAATTCTTATATTAACCGTAATATAAAATGATCTAATCGGGTCTCTGTTTGCCTTACCATAGAAGTTTGGTAGTGCATTGCACTCGCCATTTCATGCGCTTTGAGATGCCGCTTAGCCCAATACGCTATCTGAAATAGGAGCGACGTAAATTGAACAAATGTGATAGAATTTCTCTGAATTATTATATTAACCAAAATATAAAATGATTTAATCGGGTCTCTGATTGCCCTATCATAGAAGGTTGATAGTGCATTTTACTCGCCATTCCACGCGCATTAGGATGCCGCCTAGCCCAGTAGGCTATCTGAAATAGGAGCGACGTACATTGAACAAATGTGATAGAATTTCCCTGAAATCTTATATTAAACAAAATATAAAATGATCTAATCGGGTCTCTGTTTGCTCTACCCTAGAAGTTTTGTAGTGCATTTTACTCGCAATTTCATGCGCTTTGAGGTGCCGCTTAACCCAATACGCTATCTGAAATAGGAGCGACGTAAATTGAACAAATGTGATAGAATTTCGCTGAATTTTTATATTAACCTTAATGTAAAATGATCTAATCGGGTCTCTGTTCGCCCTACCCTAGAAGTTTAATAGTCCATTGTATTCGCCACTTCATGCGCTTTGAGATGCCGCTTAGCCCAATACGCTACCTGAAATAGGAGCGACGTAAATAGAACAAATGTGATAGGATTTCCCTGAAATCTTATTTTAACCAAAATATACAATGATCTAATCGGGTCTCTGACTGCCCTACCATAGAAGTTTAACAGTGCATTTTACTCGCCATTCCACGCGCTTTCAGATGCCGCCTAGCCTAGTGCGCTATCTGAAATAGGAGCGACGTAAATTGAACAAATGTGATAGAATTTCGCTGAATCTTTATATTAACCTTAATATAAAATGATCTAACCGGGTCTCTGTTCGCCCTACCCTAGAAGTTTAATAGTCCATTTTATTCGCCATTTCATGCGCTTAGAGATGCCGCTTAGCCCAATACGCTATCTGAAATATGAGCGACGGAAATTGAACAAATGTGATAGAATCTCGCTGAATACTTATATTAACCTTAATGTAAAATGATCTAATCGGGTCTCTGTTCGCCCTACCCTAGAAGTTTAATAGTCCATTGTATTCGCCATTTCATGCGCTTTGAGATGCCGCTTAGCCCGATACGTTACCTGAAACAGGAGCGACGTAAATTGACCAAATGTGATAGAATTTTGCTGAATTCTTATATTAACAAAAATATAAAATGATCTAATCGGTTCTCTGACTGCCCTACCATAGAAGTTTAACAGTGCATTTTACTCGCCATTCCACGCGCTTTAAGATGCCGCCTAGCCTAGTGCGCTATCTGAAATAGGAGCGACGTAAATTGAACAAATGTGATAGAATTTCGCTGAATCTTTATATTAACCTTAATATAAAATGATCTAATCGGGTCTCTCTTCGCCCTACCCTAGAAGTTTTATAGTGCATTTCACTCGTCATTTCATGCGCTTTGAGATGCCGCTTAGCCCAATACGCTAATTGAAATAGGAGCGACGTAAATTGAGCAAATGTGATAGAATTTCGCTGAATTCTTATATTAACCAAAATATAAAATGATCTTATCGGGTCTCTGATTGCCCTATCATAGAAGCTTTGTAGTGCATTTTACTCGCCATTCCACGCGCATTAGGATGCCGCCTAGCCCAATACGCTATCTGAAATAGGAGCGACGTAAATTGAACAAATGTGATAGAATTTCGCTGGATTCTTAAATTAACCATAATAGAAAATGATCTAATCGGGTCTCTGTTTGCCCTACCCTACAGGTTTAATAGTGTATTTCACTCGTAATTTCATGCGCTTTGAGATACCGCTTAGCCCAATACGCTATCTGAAATAGGAGCGACGTAAATTGAACAAATGTGATAGAATTTCGATGAATTCTTATATTAACCATAATGTAAAATGATCTAATCTGGTCTCTGAGTGCCCTATCATAGAAGGTTAATAGTTCATTTCACTCGCCATTTCATGCGCTTTGAGATGCCGCTTAGCCCAATACGCTATCTGAAATAGGAGCGACGTAAATTGAACAAATGTGATAGAATTTCACTGAATTATTATATTAACCAAAATATAAAATGATTTAATCGGGTCTCTGATTGCCCTATCATAGAAGGTTAATAGTGCATTTTACTCGCCATTCCACGCGCATTAGGATGCCGCCAAGCCCAGTAGGCTATCAGAAATAGGAGCGACGTACATTGAACAAATGTGATAGAATTTCCCTGAAATCTTATATTAAACACAATATAAAATGATCTAATCGGGTCTCTGTTTGCTCTACCCTAGAAGTTTTGTAGTGCATTTTACTCGCAATTTCATGCGCTTTGAGGTGCCGCTTAACCCAATACGCTATCTGAAACAGGAGCGACGTAAATTGAACAAATGTGATAGAATTTCGCTGAATTTTTATATTAACCTTAATGTAAAATGATCTAATCGGGTCTCTGTTCGCCCTACCCTAGAAGTTTAATAGTCCATTGTATTCGCCACTTCATGCGCTTTGAGTTGCCGCTTAGCCCAATACGCTACCTGAAATAGGAGCGACGTAAATAGAACAAATGTGATAGGATTTCCCTGAAATCTTATTTTAACCAAAATATACAATGATCTAATCGGGTCTCTGACTGCCCTACCATAGAAGTTTAACAGTGCATTTTACTCGCCATTCCACGCGCTTTCAGATGCCGCCTAGCCTAGTGCGCTATCTGAAATAGGAGCGACGTAAATTGAACAAATGTGATAGAATTTCGCTGAATCTTTATATTAACCTTAATATAAAATGATCTAACCGGGTCTCTGTTCGCCCTACCCTAGAAGTTTAATAGTCCATTTTATTCGCCATTTCATGCGCTTAGAGATGCCGCTTAGCCCAATACGCTATCTGAAATATGAGCGACGGAAATTGAACAAATGTGATAGAATCTCGCTGAATACTTATATTAACCTTAATGTAAAATGATCTAATCGGGTCTCTGTTCGCCCTACCCTAGAAGTTTAATAGTCCATTGTATTCGCCATTTCATGCGCATTGAGATGCCGCTTAGCCCGATACGTTACCTGAAATAGGAGCGACGTAAATAGAACAAATGTGATAGGATTTCCCTGAAATCTTATTTTAACCAAAATATACAATGATCTAATCGGTTCTCTGACTGCCCTACCATAGAAGCTTAACAGTGCATTTTACTCGCCATTCCACGCGCTTTAAGATGCCGCCTAGCCTAGTGCGCTATCTGAAATAGGAGCGACGTAAATTGAACAAATGTGATAGAATATCCCTGAATTCTTAAATTAACTTTAATGTAAAATGATCTAATCGGGTCTCTGTTTGCCCTACCCTAGAAGTTTAGTAGTGCATTTTACTCGCCATTTCATGCGCTTTGAGATACCGCTTAGCCCAATACGCAATCTGAAATAGGAGCGTCGTAAGCTGAACAAATGTGATAGAATTTCGCGGAATTACTAAATTAACCATAATATGAAATGATCTAATCGGGTCTCTGTCTGCCCTACCCTACAAGTTTAATAGTGCATTTTACTCGACATTTCATGCGCTTTGAGATGCCGCTCAGCCCAATACGCTATCTGAAATAGGAGCGATGTAAATTGATCAAATGTGATAGAATTACCCTGAATTCTTATATTAACCGTAATATTAAATGATTTAATCGGGTCTTTGATTGCCCTATCATAGAAGGTTAATAGTGCATTTTACTCGCCATTCCACGCGCATTAGGATGCCGCCTAGCCCAATACGCTATCTGAAATAGGAGCGACGTAAATTGAACAAATGTGATAGAATTTCGCTGGATTCTTAAATTAACCATAATAGAAAATGATCTAATCGGGTCTCTGTTTGCCCTACCCTACAGGTTTAATAGTGTATTTCACTCGTAATTTCATGCGCTTTGAGATACCGCTTAGCCCAATACGCTATCTGAAATAGGAGCGACGTAAATTGAACAAATGTGATAGAATTTCGATGAATTCTTATATTAACCATAATGTAAAATGATCTAATCTGGTCTCTGAGTGCCCTATCATAGAAGGTTAATAGTTCATTTCACTCGCCATTTCATGCGCTTTGAGATGCCGCTTAGCCCAATACGCTATCTGAAATAGGAGCGACGTAAATTGAACAAATGTGATAGAATTTCGCTGAATTCTTTTATTAACCATAATGCAAAATGATCAAATCGGGTCTCTGTTCGCCCTACCCTAGAAGTTTAATAGTGCATTTTACTCGCCACTTCATGCGCTTTGAGATGCCGCCTAGCCCAGTAGGCTATCTGAAATAGGAGCGACGTAAATTGAACAAATGTGATAGAATTACGCTGAATTCTTATATTAACCGTAATATAAAATGATCTAATCGGGTCTCCGTTTGCCTTACCATAGAAGTTTGGTAGTGCATTGCACTCGCCATTTCATGCGCTTTGAGATGCCGCTTAGCCCAATACGCTATCTGAAATAGGAGCGACGTAAATTGAACAAATGTGATAGAATTTCACTGAATTATTATATTAACCAAAATATAAAATGATTTAATCGGGTCTCTGATTGCCCTATCATAGAAGGTTGATAGTGCATTTTACTCGCCACATCATGCGCTTTGAGATGCCGCCTAGCCCAGTAGGCTATCTGAAATAGGAGCGACGTAAATTGAACAAATGTTATAGAATTACGCTGCATTCTTATATTGAACGTAATATAAAATGATCTAATCGGGTCTCTGTTTGCCTTACCATAGAAGTTTGGTAGAGCGTTGTACTCGCCATTTCATGCGCTTTGAGATGCCGCTTAGCCCAATACGCTATCTGAAATAGGAGCGACGTAAATTGAACAAATGTGATAGAATTTCACTGAATTATTATATTAACCAAAATATAAAATGATTTAATCGGGTCTCTGATTGCCCTATCATAGAAGGTTGATAGTGCATTTTACTCGCCATTCCACGCGCATTAGGATGCCGCCTAGCCCAGTAGGCTATCTGAAATAGGAGCGACGTACATTGAACAAATGTGATAGAATTTCCCTGAAATCTTATATTAAACAAAATATAAAATGATCTAATCGGGTCTCTGTTTGCTCTACCCTAGAAGTTTTGTAGTGCATTTTACTCGCAATTTCATGCGCTTTGAGGTGCCGCTTAACCCAATACGCTATCTGAAATAGGAGCGACGTAAATTGAACAAATGTGATAGAATTTCGCTGAATTTTTATATTAACCTTAATGTAAAATGATCTAATCGGGTCTCTGTTCGCCCTACCCTAGAAGTTTAATAGTCCATTGTATTCGCCACTTCATGCGCTTTGAGATGCCGCTTAGCCTAATACGCTACCTGAAATAGGAGCGACGTAAATAGAACAAATGTGATAGGATTTCCCTGAAATCTTATTTTAACCAAAATATACAATGATCTAATCGGGTCTCTGACTGCCCTACCATAGAAGTTTAACAGTGCATTTTACTCGCCATTCCACGCGCTTTAAGATGCCGCCTAGCCTAGTGCGCTATCTGAAATAGGAGCGACGTAAATTGAACAAATGTGATAGAATATCCCTGAATTCTTAAATTAACTTTAATGTAAAATGATCTAATCGGGTCTCTGTTTGCCCTACCCTAGAAGTTTGGTAGTGCATTTTACTCGCCATTTCATGCGCTTTGAGATACCGCTTAGCCCAATACGCAATCTGAAATAGGAGCGTCGTAAGCTGAACAAATGTGATAGAATTTCGCGGAATTACTAAATTAACCATAATATGAAATGATCTAATCGGGTCTCTGTCTGCCCTACCCTACAAGTTTAATAGTGCATTTTACTCGACATTTCATGCGCTTTGAGATGCCGCTCAGCCCAATACGCTATCTGAAATAGGAGCGATGTAAATTGATCAAATGTGATAGAATTACCCTGAATTCTTATATTAACCGTAATATTAAATGATTTAATCGGGTCTTTGATTGCCCTATCATAGAAGGTTAATAGTGCATTTTACTCGCCATTCCACGCGCATTAGGATGCCGCCTAGCCCAATACGCTATCTGAAATAGGAGCGACGTAAATTGAACAAATGTGATAGAATTTCGCTGGATTCTTAAATTAACCATAATAGAAAATGATCTAATCGGGTCTCTGTTTGCCCTACCCTACAGGTTTAATAGTGTATTTCACTCGTAATTTCATGCGCTTTGAGATGCCGCTTAGCCCAATACGCTATCTGAAATAGGAGCGACGTAAATTGAACAAATGTGATAGAATTTCGATGAATTCTTATATTAACCATAATGTAAAATGATCTAATCTGGTCTCTGAGTGCCCTATCATAGAAGGTTAATAGTTCATTTCACTCGCCATTTCATGCGCTTTGAGATGCCGCTTAGCCCAATACGCTATCTGAAATAGGAGCGACGTAAATTGAACAAATGTGATAGAATTTCGCTGAATTCTTTTATTAACCATAATGCAAAATGATCAAATCGGGTCTCTGTTCGCCCTACCCTAGAAGTTTAATAGTGCATTTTACTCGCCACTTCATGCGCTTTGAGATGCCGCCTAGCCCAGTAGGCTATCTGAAATAGGAGCGACGTAAATTGAACAAATGTGATAGAATTACGCTGAATTCTTATATTAACCGTAATATAAAATGATCTAATCGGGTCTCCGTTTGCCTTACCATAGAAGTTTGGTAGTGCATTGCACTCGCCATTTCATGCGCTTTGAGATGCCGCTTAGCCCAATACGCTATCTGAAATAGGAGCGACGTAAATTGAACAAATGTGATAGAATTTCACTGAATTATTATATTAACCAAAATATAAAATGATTTAATCGGGTCTCTGATTGCCCTATCATAGAAGCTTGATAGTGCATTTTACTCGCGATTCCACGCGCATTAGGATGCCGCCTAGCCCAGTAGGCTATCTGAAATAGGAGCGACGTACATTGAACAAATGTGATCGAATTTCCCTGAAATCTTATATTAAACAAAATATAAAATGATCTAATCGGGTCTCTGTTTGCTCTACCCTAGAAGTTTAGTAGTGCATTTTACTCGCAATTTCATGCGCTTTGAGGTGCCGCTTAACCCAATACGCTATCTGAAATAGGAGCGACGTAAATTGAACAAATGTGATAGAATTTCGCTGAATTTTTATATTAACCTTAATGTAAAATGATCTAATCGGGTCTCTGTTCGCCCTACCCTAGAAGTTTAATAGTCCATTGTATTCGCCATTTCATGCGCTTTGAGATGCCGCTTAGCCCAATACGCTACCTGAAATAGGAGCGACGTAAATAGAACAAATGTGATAGGATTTCCCTGAAACCTTATTTTAACCAAAATATACAATGATCTAACCGGTTCTCTGACTGCCCTACCATAGAAGTTTAACAGTGCATTTTACTCGCCATTCCACGCGCTTTAAGATGCCGCCTAGCCTAGTGCGCTATCGGAAATAGGAGCGACGTAAGTTGAACAAATGTGATAGAATTTCGCTGAATTTTTGTATTAACCTTAATGTAAAATGATCTAATCGGGTCTCTGTTCGCCCTACCCTAGAAGTTTAATAGTCCATTTTGTTCGCCATTTCATGCGCTTTGAGATGCCGCTTATCGCAATACGCTATCTCAAACAAGAGCGACGTAAATTGGACAAATGTGATAGAATTTCCCTGAAATCTTACATTAAACAAAATATAAAATGATCTAATCGGGTCTCTGATTGCCCTATTATAGAAGGCTAATAGTGCATTTTACTCGCCATTCCACGCGCTTTAAGATGCCGCCTAGCCCAGTACGCTATCAGAAATAGGAGCGACGTAAATTGACCAAATGTGATAGAATTTTGCTGAATTCTTATATTAACAAAAATATAAAATGATCTAATCGGGTCTCTGTTTGCCCTACCCTAGAAGTTTAATCGTGCATTTCACTCGTCATTTCATGCGCTTTGAGATGCCGCTTAGCCCAATACGCTATTTGAAATAGGAGCGACGTAAATTGAGCAAATGTGATAGAATTTCGCTGAATTCTTATATTAACCAAAATATAAAATGATCTTATCGGGTCTCTGATTGCCCTATCATAGAAGCTTTGTAGTGCATTTTACTCGCCATTCCACGCGCTTTAAGATGCCGCCTAGCCCAGTACGCTATCTGAAATAGGAACGACGTAAGTTGAACAAATGTGATAGAATTTCGCTGAATTCTTATATTAACCTTAATGTAAAATGATGTAATCGGGTCTCTCTTCGCCCTACCCTAGATGTTTAATAGTGCATTTCACTCGTCATTTCATGCGCTTTGAGATACCGCTTAGCCCAATACGCTATCTGAAATAGGAGCGACGTAAATTGAACAAATGTGATAGAATTTCGCGGAATTACTAAATTAACCATAATATGAAATGACCTAATCGGGTCTCTGTCTGCCCTACCCTACAAGTTTAATAGTGCATTTTACTCGACATTTCATGCGTTTTGAGATGCCGCTCAGCCCAATACGCTATCTGAAATAGGAGCGATGTAAATTGATCAAATGTGATAGAATTACCCTGAATTCTTATATTAACCGTAATATTAAATGATTTAATCGGGTCTTTGATTGCCCTATCATAGAAGGTTAATAGTGCATTTTACTCGCCATTCCACGCGCATTAGGATGCCGCCTAGCCAAACACGCTATCTGAAATAGGAGCGACGTAAATTGAACAAATGTGATAGAATTTCGCTGGATTCTTAAATTAACCATAATAGAAAATGATCTAATCGGGTCTCTGTTTGCCCTACCCTACAGGTTTAATAGTGTATTTCACTCGTAATTTCATGCGCTTTGAGATGCCGCTTAGCCCAATACGCTATCTGAAATAGGAGCGACGTAAATTGAACAAATGTGATAGAATTTCGATGAATTCTTATATTAACCATAATGTAAAATGATCTAATCTGGTCTCTGAGTGCCCTATCATAGAAAGTTAATAGTTCATTTCACTCGCCATTTCATGCGCTTTGAGATGCCGCTTAGCCCAATACGCTATCTGAAATAGGAGCGACGTAAATTGAACAAATGTGATAGAATTTCACTGAATTATTACATTAACCAAAATATAAAATGATTTAATCGGGTCTCTGATTGCCCTATCATAGAAGGTTAATAGTGCATTTTACTCGCCATTCCACGCGCATTAGGATGCCGCCAAGCCCAGTAGGCTATCTGAAATAGGAGCGACGTACATTGAACAAATGTGATAGAATTTCCCTGAAATCTTATATTAAACAAAATATAAAATGATCTAATCGGATCTCTGCTTGCCCTACCCTAGAAGTTTAATAGTCCATTGTATTCGCCACTTCATGCGCTTTGAGATGCCGCTTAGCGCAATACGCTATCTCAAACAAGAGCGACGTAAATTGGACAAATGTGATAGAATTTCCCTGAAATCTTACATTAAACAAAATATAAAATGATCTAATCGGGTCTCTGATTGCCCTATTATAGAAGGCTAATAGTGCATTTTACTCGCCATTCCACGCGCTTTACGATGCCGCCTAGCCCAGTACGCTATCAGAAATAGGAGCGACGTAAATTGACCAAATGTGATAGAATTTTGCTGAATTCTTATATTAACAAAAATATAAAATGATCTAATCGGGTCTCTGTTTGCCCTACCCTAGAAGTTTAATCGAGCATTTAACACGCCATTTCATGTGCTTTGAGATGCCGCTTAGCCCAATACGCTATCTGAAATAGGAGCGACGTAAATTGAGCAAATGTGATAGAATTTCGCTGAATTCTTAAATTAACCATACTATAAAATGATCTAATCGGGTCTCTCTTCGCCCTACCCTAGAAGTTTAATAGTGCATTTCACTCGTCATTTCATGCGCTTTGAGATGCCGCTTAGCCCAATACGCTAATTGAAATAGGAGCGACGTAAATTGAGCAAATGTGATAGAATTTCGCTGAATTCTTATATTAACCAAAATATAAAATGATCTTATCGGGTCTCTGATTGCCCTATCATAGAAGCTTTGTAGTGCATTTTACTCGCCATTCCACGCGCTTTAAGATGCCGCATAGCCCAGTACGCTATCTGAAATAGGAGCGACGTAAGTTGAACAAATGTGATAGAATTTCGCTGAATTCTTATATTAACCTTAATGTAAAATGATGTAATCGGGTCTCTCTTCGCCCTACCCTAGATGTTTAATAGTGCATTTCACTCGTCATTTCATGCGCTTTGAGATGCCGCTTAGCCCAATACGCTATCTGAAATAGGAGCGACGTAAATTGAACAAATGTGATAGAATATCCCTGAATTCTTAAATTAACTTTAATGTAAAATGATCTAATCGGGTCTCTGTTTGCCCTACCCTAGAAGTTTAGTAGTGCATTTTACTCCCCATTTCATGCGCTTTGAGATACCGCTTAGCCCAATACGCAATCTGAAATAGGAGCGTCGTAAGCTGAACAAATGTGATAGAATTTCGCGGAATTACTAAATTAACCATAATATGAAATGATCTAATCGGGTCTCTGTCTGCCCTACCCTACAAGTTTAATAGTGCATTTTACTCGACATTTCATGCGCTTTGAGATGCCGCTCAGCCCAATACGCTATCTGAAATAGGAGCGATGTAAATTGATCAAATGTGATAGAATTACCCTGAATTCTTATATTAACCGTAATATTAAATGATTTAATCGGGTCTTTGATTGCCCTATCATAGAAGGTTAATAGTGCATTTTACTCGCCATTTCACGCGCATTAGGATGCCGCCTAGCCCAATACGCTATCTGAAATAGGAGCGACGTAAATTGAACAAATGTGATAGAATTTCGCTGGATTCTTAAATTAACCATAATAGAAAATGATCTAATCGGGTCTCTGTTTGACCTACCCTACAGGATTAATAGTGTATTTCACTCGTAATTTCATGCGCTTTGAGATACCGCTTAGCCCAATACGCTATCTGAAATAGGAGCGACGTAAATTGAACAAATGTGATAGAATTTCGATGAATTCTTATATTAACCATAATGTAAAATGATCTAATCTGGTCTCTGAGTGCCCTATCATAGAAGGTTAATAGTTCATTTCACTCGCCATTTCATGCGCTTTGAGATGCCGCTTAGCCCAATACGCTATCTGAAATAGGAGCGACGTAAATTGAACAAATGTGATAGAATTTCGCTGAATTCTTTTATTAACCATAATGCAAAATGATCAAATCGGGTCTCTGTTCGCCCTACCCTAGAAGTTTAATAGTGCATTTTACTCGCCACATCATGCGCTTTGAGATGCCGCCTAGCCCAGTAGGCTATCTGAAATAGGAGCGACGTAAATTGAACAAATGTGATAGAATTACGCTGAATTCTTATATTAACCGTAATATAAAATGATCTAATCGGGTCTCCGTTTGCCTTACCATAGAAGTTTGGTAGTGCATTGCACTCGCCATTTCATGCGCTTTGAGATGCCGCTTAGCCCAATACGCTATCTGAAATAGGAGCGACGTAAATTGAACAAATGTGATAGAATTTCACTGAATTATTATATTAACCAAAATATAAAATGATTTAATCGGGTCTCTGATTGCCCTATCATAGAAGCTTGATAGTGCATTTTACTCGCCATTCCACGCGCATTAGGATGCCGCCTAGCCCAGTAGGCTATCTGAAATAGGAGCGACGTACATTGAACAAATGTGATCGAATTTCCCTGAAATCTTATATTAAACAAAATATAAAATGATCTAATCGGGTCTCTGTTTGCTCTACCCTAGAAGTTTAGTAGTGCATTTTACTCGCAATTTCATGCGCTTTGAGGTGCCGCTTAACCCAATACGCTATCTGAAATAGGAGCGACGTAAATTGAACAAATGTGATAGAATTTCGCTGAATTTTTATATTAACCTTAATGTAAAATGATCTAATCGGGTCTCTGTTCGCCCTACCCTAGAAGTTTAATAGTCCATTGTATTCGCCATTTCATACGCTTTGAGATGCCGCTTAGCCCAATACGCTACCTGAAATAGGAGCGACGTAAATAGAACAAATGTGATAGGATTTCCCTGAAACCTTATTTTAACCAAAATATACAATGATCTAACCGGTTCTCTGACTGCCCTACCATAGAAGTTTAACAGTGCATTTTACTCGCCATTCCACGCGCTTTAAGATGCCGCCTAGCCAAGTGCGCTATCTGAAATAGGAGCGACGTAAGTTGAACAAATGTGATAGAATTTCGCTGAATTTTTGTATTAACCTTAATGTAAAATGATCTAATCGGGTCTCTGTTCGCCCTACCCTAGAAGTTTAATAGTCCATTTTGTTCGCCATTTCATGCGCTTTGAGATGCCGCTTATCGCAATACGCTATCTCAAACAAGAGCGACGTAAATTGGACAAATGTGATAGAATTTCCCTTAAATCTTACATTAAACAAAATATAAAATGATCTAATCGGGTCTCTGATTGCCCTATTATAGAAGGCTAATAGTGCATTTTACTCGCCATTCCACGCGCTTTAAGATGCCGCCTAGCCCAGTACGCTGTCAGAAATAGGAGCGACGTAAATTGACCAAATGTGATAGAATTTTGCTGAATTCTTATATTAACAAAAATATAAAATGATCTAACCGGGTCTCTGTTTGCCCTACCCTAGAAGTTTAATCGTGCATTTCACTCGTCATTTCATGCGCTTTGAGATGCCGCTTAGCCCAATACGCTATTTGAAATAGGAGCGACGTAAATTGAGCAAATGTGATAGAATTTCGCTGAATTCTTATATTAACCAAAATATAAAATGATCTTATCGGGTCTCTGATTGCCCTATCATAGAAGCTTTGTAGTGCATTTTACTCGCCATTCCACGCGCTTTAAGATGCCGCCTAGCCCAGTACGCTATCTGAAATAGGAACGACGTAAGTTGAACAAATGTGATAGAATTTCGCTGAATTCTTATATTAACCTTAATGTAAAATGATGTAATCGGGTCTCTCTTCGCCCTACCCTAGATGTTTAATAGTGAATTTCACTCGTCATTTCATGCGCTTTGAGATGCCGCTTAGCCCAATACGCTATCTGAAATAGGAGCGACGTAAATTGAACAAATGTGATAGAATATCCCTGAATTCTTATATTAACTTTAATGTAAAATGATCTAATCGGGTCTCTGTTTGCCCTACCCTAGAAGTTTAGTAGTGCATTTTACTCGCCATTTCATGCGCTTTGAGATACCGCTTAGCCCAATACGCAATATGAAATAGGAGCGTCGTAAGCTGAACAAATGTGATAGAATTTCGCGGAATTACTAAATTAACCATAATATGAAATGACCTAATCGGGTCTCTGTCTGCCCTACCCTACAAGTTTAATAGTGCATTTTACTCGACATTTCATGCGTTTTGAGATGCCGCTCAGCCCAATACGCTATCTGAAATAGGAGCGATGTAAATTGATCAAATGTGATAGAATTACCCTGAATTCTTATATTAACCGTAATATTAAATGATTTAATCGGGTCTTTGATTGCCCTATCATAGAAGGTTAATAGTGCATTTTACTCGCCATTCCACGCGCATTAGGATGCCGCCTAGCCAAACACGCTATCTGAAATAGGAGCGACGTAAATTGAACAAATGTGATAGAATTTCGCTGGATTCTTAAATTAACCATAATAGAAAATGATCTAATCGGGTCTCTGTTTGCCCTACCCTACAGGTTTAATAGTGTATTTCACTCGTAATTTCATGCGCTTTGAGATGCCGCTTAGCCCAATACGCTATCTGAAATAGGAGCGACGTAAATTGAACAAATGTGATAGAATTTCGATGAATTCTTATATTAACCATAATGTAAAATGATCTAATCTGGTCTCTGAGTGCCCTATCATAGAAAGTTAATAGTTCATTTCACTCGCCATTCCACGCGCATTAGGATGCCGCCAAGCCCAGTAGGCTATCTGAAATAGGAGCGACGTACATTGAACAAATGTGATAGAATTTCCCTGAAATCTTATATTAAACAAAATATAAAATGATCTAATCGGATCTCTGTTTGCCCTACCTTAGAAGTTTAATAGTGCATTTTACTCGCCATTTCATGCGCTTTGAGATGCCGCCTAGCCCAGTAGGCTATGTGAAATAGGAGCGACGTAAATTGAACAAATGTTATAGAATTACGCTGAATTCTTATATTGAACGTAATATAAAATGATCTAATCGGGTCTCTGTTTGCCTAACCATAGAAGTTTGGTAGAGCGTTGTACTCGCCATTTCATGCGCTTTGAGATGCCGCTTAGCCCAATACGCTATCTGAAATAGGAGCGACGTAAATTGAACAAATGTGACAGAATTTCACTGAATTATTATATTAACTAAAATATAAAATGATTTAATCGGGTCTCTGATTGCCTATCATAGAAGGTTGATAGTGCATTTTACTCGCCATTCCACGCGCATTAGGATGCCGTCTAGCCCAGTAGGCTATCTGAAATAGGTGCGACGTACATTGAACAAATGTGATAGAATTTCCCTGAAATCTTATATTAAACAAAATATAAAATGATCTAATCGGGTCTCTGTTTGCTCCACCCTAGAAGTTTAGTAGTGCATTTTACTCGCAATTTCATGCGCTTTGAGGTGCCGTTTATCCCAATACGCTATCCGAAATAGGAGCGACGTAAATTGAACAAATGTGATAGAATTTCGCTGAATTTTTATATTAACCTTAATGTAAAATGATCTAATCGGGTCTCTGTTCGCCCTACCCTAGAAGTTTAATAGTCCATTGTATTCGCCATTTCATGCGCTTTGAGATGCCGCTTAGCCCAGTTGGCTATGTGAAATAGGAGCGACGTAAATTGAACAAATGTGATAGAATTTCGATGAATTCTTATATTAACCATAATGTAAAATGATCTAATCTGGTCTCTGAGTGCCCTATCATAGAAAGTTAATAGTTCATTTCACTCGCCATTTCATGCGCTTTGAGATGCCGCTTAGCCCAATACGCTATCTGAAATAGGAGCGACGTAACTTGAACAAATGTGATAGAATTTCACTGAATTATTATATTAACCAAAATATAAAATGATTTAATCGGGTCTCTGATTGCCCTATCATAGAAGGTTAATAGTGCATTTTACTCGCCATTCCACGCGCATTAGGATGCCGCCAAGCCCAGTAGGCTATGTGAAATAGGAGCGACGTAAATTGAACAAATGTTATAGAATTACGCTGAATCTTTATATTAACCTTAATGTAAAATGATCTAACCGGGTCTCTGTTCGCCCTACCCTAGAAGTTTAATAGTGCATTTTATTCGCCATTTCATGTGCTTAGAGATGCCGCTTAGCCCAATACGCTATCTGAAATATGAGCGATGGAAATTGAACAAATGTGATAGAATCTCGCTGAATACTTATATTAACCTTAATGTAAAATGATCTAATCGGGTCTCTGTTCGCCCTACCCTAGAAGTTTAATAGTGCATTTCACTCGACAGTTCATGCGCTTTGAGATGCCGCTTAGCCCAATACGCTATTTGAAATAGGAGCGACGTAAATTGAACAAATGTGATAGAATTTCGCTGAATTCTTAAATTAACCATAATATAAAAAAATCTAATCGGGTCTCTGTTTGGTCTACCCTAGAAGTTTGATAGTCCATTTTATTCGCCATTTCATGCGCTTTGAGATACCGCTTAGCCCAATACGCTATCTGAAATAGGAGCGACGTAAATAGAACAATTGTGATAGAATTTCACTGAATTATTATATTAACCAAAATATAAAATGATTTAATCGGGTCTCTGATTGCCCTATCATAGAAGGTTAATAGTGCATTTTACTCGCCATTCCACGCGCATTAGGATGCCGCCAAGCCCAGTAGGCTATCTGAAATAGGAGCGACGTACATTGAACAAATGTGATAGAATTTCCCTGAAATCTTATATTAAACAAAATATAAAATGATCTAATCGGATCTCTGTTTGCCCTACCCTAGAAGTTTAATAGTGCATTTTACTCGCCATTTCATGCGCTTTGAGATACCGCCTAGCCCAGTAGGCTATGTGAAATAGGAGCGACGTAAATTGAACAAATGTTATAGAATTACGCTGAATTCTTATATTGAACGTAATATAAAATGATCTAATCGGGTCTCTGTTTGCCTTACCATAGAAGTTTGGTAGAGCGTTGTACTCGCCATTTCATGCGCTTTGAGATGCCGCTTAGCCCAATACGCTATCTGAAATAGGAGCGACGTAAATTGAACAAATGTGATAGAATTTCACAGAATTATTATATTAACCAAAATATAAAATGATTTAATCGGGTCTCTGATTGCCTATCATAGAAGGTTGATAGTGCATTTTACTCGCCATTCCACGCGCATTAGGATGCCGCCTAGCCCAGTAGGCTATCTGAAATAGGTGCGACGTACATTGAACAAATGTGATAGAATTTCCCTGAAATCTTATATTAAACAAAATATAAAATGATCTAATCGGGTCTCTGTTTGCTCTACCCTAGAAGTTTAGTAGTGCATTTTACTCGCAATTTCATGCGCTTTGAGGTGCCGTTTAACCCAATACGCTATCCGAAATAGGAGCGACGTAAATTGAACAAATGTGATAGAATTTCGCTGAATTTTTATATTAACCTTAATGTAAAATGATCTAATCGGGTCTCTGTTCGCCCTACCCTAGAAGTTTAATAGTCCATTGTATTCGCCATTTCATGCGCTTTGAGATGCCGCTTAGCCCATTACGCTACCTGAAATAGGAGCGACGTAAATAGAACAAATGTGATAGGATTTCCCTGAAATCTTATTTTAACCAAAATATACAATGATCTAATCGGGCCTCTGACTGCCCTACCATAGAAGTTTAACAGTGCATTTTACTCATCATTCCACGCGCTTTAAGATGCCGCCTAGCCTAGTGCGCTATCTGAAATAGGAGCGACGTAAATTGAACAAATGTGATAGAATTTCACTGAATTATTATATTAACCAAAATATAAAATGATTTAATCGGGTCTCTGATTGCCCTATCATAGAAGGTTGATAGTGCATTTTACTCGCCATTCCACGCGCTTTGACATGCCGCTTAGACCAATACGCTATCTGAAATAGGAGCGACGTAAATTGAACAAATGTGATAGAATATCCCTGAATTCTTAAATTAACTTTAATGTAAAATGATCTAATCGGGTCTCTGTTTGCCCTACCCTAGAAGTTTAGTAGTGCATTTTACTCGCCATTTCATGCGCTTTGAGATACCGCTTAGCCCAATACGCAATCTGAAATAGGAGCGTCGTAAGCTGAACAAATGTGATAGAATTTCGCGGAATTACTAAATTAACCATAATATGAAATGATCTAATCGGGTCTCTGTCTGCCCTACCCTACAAGTTTAATAGTGCATTTTACTCGACATTTCATGCGCTTTGAGATGCCGCTCAGCCCAATACGCTATCTGAAATAGGAGCGATGTAAATTGATCAAATGTGATAGAATTACCCTGAATTCTTATATTAACCGTAATATTAAATGATTTAATCGGGTCTTTGATTGCCCTATCATAGAAGGTTAATAGTGCATTTTACTCGCCATTCCACGCGCATTAGGATGCCGCCTAGCCCAATACGCTATCTGAAATAGGAGCGACGTAAATTGAACAAATGTGATAGAATTTCGCTGGATTCTTAAATTAACCATAATAGAAAATGATCTAATCGGGTCTCTGTTTGCCCTACCCTATAGGATTAATAGTGTATTTCACTCGTAATTTCATGCGCTTTGAGATACCGCTTAGCCCAATACGCTATCTGAAATAGGAGCGACGTAAATTGAACAAATGTGATAGAATTTCGATGAATTCATATATTAACCATAATGTAAAATGATCTAATCTGGTCTCTGAGTGCCCTATCATAGAAGGTTAATAGTTCATTTCACTCGCCATTTCATGCGCTTTGAGATGCCGCTTAGCCCAATACGCTATCTGAAATAGGAGCGACGTAAATTGAACAAATGTGATAGAATTTCACTGAATTATTATATTAACCAAAATATAAAATGATTTAATCGGGTCTCTGATTGCCCTATCATAGAAGGTTAATAGTGCATTTTACTCGCCATTCCACGCGCATTAGGATGCCGCCAAGCCCAGTAGGCTATCTGAAATAGGAGCGACGTAAATTGAACAAATGTGATAGAATTTCCCTGAAATCTTATATTAAACAAAATATAAAATGATCTAATCGGATCTCTGTTTGCCCTACCCTAGAAGTTTAATAGTGCATTTTACTCGCCATTTCATGCGCTTTGAGATGCCGCCTAGCCCAGTAGGCTATGTGAAATAGGAGCGACGTAAATTGAACAAATGTTATAGAATTACGCTGAATTCTTATATTGAACGTAATATAAAATGATCTAATCGGGTCTCTGTTTGCCTTACCATAGAAGTTTGGTAGAGCGTTGTACTCGCCATTTCATGCGCTTTGAGATGCCGCTTAGCCCAATACGCTATCTGAAATAGGAGCGACGTAAATTGAACAAATGTGACAGAATTTCACTGAATTATTATATTAACCAAAATATAAAATGATTTAATCGGGTCTCTGATTGCCTATCATAGAAGGTTGATAGTGCATTTTACTCGCCATTCCACGCGCATTAGGATGCCGCCTAGCCCAGTAGGCTATCTGAAATAGGTGCGACGTACATTGAACAAATGTGATAGAATTTCCCTGAAATCTTATATTAAACAAAATATAAAATGATCTAATCGGGTCTCTGTTTGCTCTACCCTAGAAGTTTAGTAGTGCATTTTACTCGCAATTTCATGCGCTTTGAGGTGCCGTTTAACCCAATACGCTATCCGAAATAGGAGCGACGTAAATTGAACAAATGTGATAGAATTTCGCTGAATTTTTATATTAACCTTAATGTAAAATGATCTAATCGGGTCTCTGTTCGCCCTACCCTAGAAGTTTAATAGTCCATTGTATTCGCCATTTCATGCGCTTTGAGATGCCGCTTAGCCCATTACGCTACCTGAAATAGGAGCGACGTAAATAGAACAAATGTGATAGGATTTCCCTGAAATCTTATTTTAACCAAAATATACAATGATCTAATCGGGCCTCTGACTGCCCTACCATAGAAGTTTAACAGTGCATTTTACTCGCCATTCCACGCGCTTTAAGATGCCGCCTAGCCTAGTGCGCTATCTGAAATAGGAGCGACGTAAATTGAACAAATGTGATAGAATTTCACTGAATTATTATATTAACCAAAATATAAAATGATTTAATCGGGTCTCTGATTGCCCTATCATAGAAGGTTGATAGTGCATTTTACTCGCCATTCCACGCGCTTTGAGATGCCGCTTAGCCCAATACGCTATCTGAAATAGGAGCGACGTAAATTGAACAAATGTGATAGAATATCCCTGAATTCTTAAATTAACTTTAATGTAAAATGATCTAATCGGGTCTCTGTTTGCCCTACCCTAGAAGTTTAGTAGTGCATTTTACTCGCCATTTCATGCGCTTTGAGATACCGCTTAGCCCAATACGCAATCTGAAATAGGAGCGTCGTAAGCTGAACAAATGTGATAGAATTTCGCGGAATTACTAAATTAACCATAATATGAAATGATCTAATCGGGTCTCTGTCTGCCCTACCCTACAAGTTTAATAGTGCATTTTACTCGACATTTCATGCGCTTTGAGATGCCGCTCAGCCCAATACGCTATCTGAAATAGGAGCGATGTAAATTGATCAAATGTGATAGAATTACCCTGAATTCTTATATTAACCGTAATATTAAATGATTTAATCGGGTCTTTGATTGCCCTATCATAGAAGGTTAATAGTGCATTTTACTCGCCATTCCACGCGCATTAGGATGCCGCCTAGCCCAATACGCTATCTGAAATAGGAGCGACGTAAATTGAACAAATGTGATAGAATTTCGCTGGATTCTTAAATTAACCATAATAGAAAATGATCTAATCGGGTCTCTGTTTGCCCTACCCTATAGGATTAATAGTGTATTTCACTCGTAATTTCATGCGCTTTGAGATACCGCTTAGCCCAATACGCTATCTGAAATAGGAGCGACGTAAATTGAACAAATGTGATAGAATTTCGATGAATTCATATATTAACCATAATGTAAAATGATCTAATCTGGTCTCTGAGTGCCCTATCATAGAAGGTTAATAGTTCATTTCACTCGCCATTTCATGCGCTTTGAGATGCCGCTTAGCCCAATACGCTATCTGAAATAGGAGCGACGTAAATTGAACAAATGTGATAGAATTTCACTGAATTATTATATTAACCAAAATATAAAATGATTTAATCGGGTCTCTGATTGCCCTATCATAGAAGGTTAATAGTGCATTTTACTCGCCATTCCACGCGCATTAGGATGCCGCCAAGCCCAGTAGGCTATCTGAAATAGGAGCGACGTACATTGAACAAATGTGATAGAATTTCCCTGAAATCTTATATTAAACAAAATATAAAATGATCTAATCGGATCTCTGTTTGCCCTACCCTAGAAGTTTAATAGTGCATTTTACTCGCCATTTCATGCGCTTTGAGATACCGCCTAGCCCAGTAGGCTATGTGAAATAGGAGCGACGTAAATTGAACAAATGTTATAGAATTACGCTGAATTCTTATATTGAACGTAATATAAAATGATCTAATCGGGTCTCTGTTTGCCTTACCATAGAAGTTTGGTAGAGCGTTGTACTCGCCATTTCATGCGCTTTGAGATGCCGCTTAGCCCAATACGCTATCTGAAATAGGAGCGACGTAAATTGAACAAATGTGACAGAATTTCACTGAATTATTATATTAACCAAAATATAAAATGATTTAATCGGGTCTCTGATTGCCTATCATAGAAGGTTGATAGTGCATTTTACTCGCCATTCCACGCGCATTAGGATGCCGCCTAGCCCAGTAGGCTATCTGAAATAGGTGCGACGTACATTGAACAAATGTGATAGAATTTCCCTGAAATCTTATATTAAACAAAATATAAAATGATCTAATCGGGTCTCTGTTTGCTCTACCCTAGAAGTTTAGTAGTGCATTTTACTCGCAATTTCATGCGCTTTGAGGTGCCGTTTAACCCAATACGCTATCCGAAATAGGAGCGACGTAAATTGAACAAATGTGATAGAATTTCGCTGAATTTTTATATTAACCTTAATGTAAAATGATCTAATCGGGTCTCTGTTCGCCCTACCCTAGAAGTTTAATAGTCCATTGTATTCGCCATTTCATGCGCTTTGAGATGCCGCTTAGCCCATTACGCTACCTGAAATAGGAGCGACGTAAATAGAACAAATGTGATAGGATTTCCCTGAAATCTTATTTTAACCAAAATATACAATGATCTAATCGGGCCTCTGACTGCCCTACCATAGAAGTTTAACAGTGCATTTTACTCGCCATTCCACGCGCTTTAAGATGCCGCCTAGCCTAGTGCGCTATCTGAAATAGGAGCGACGTAAATTGAACAAATGTGATAGAATTTCACTGAATTATTATATTAACCAAAATATAAAATGATTTAATCGGGTCTCTGATTGCCCTATCATAGAAGGTTGATAGTGCATTTTACTCGCCATTCCACGCGCTTTGAGATGCCGCTTAGCCCAATACGCTATCTGAAATAGGAGCGACGTAAATTGAACAAATGTGATAGAATATCCCTGAATTCTTAAATTAACTTTAATGTAAAATGATCTAATCGGGTCTCTGTTTGCCCTACCCTAGAAGTTTAGTAGTGCATTTTACTCGCCATTTCATGCGCTTTGAGATACCGCTTAGCCCAATACGCAATCTGAAATAGGAGCGTCGTAAGCTGAACAAATGTGATAGAATTTCGCGGAATTACTAAATTAACCATAATATGAAATGATCTAATCGGGTCTCTGTCTGCCCTACCCTACAAGTTTAATAGTGCATTTTACTCGACATTTCATGCGCTTTGAGATGCCGCTCAGCCCAATACGCGATCTGAAATAGGAGCGATGTAAATTGATCAAATGTGATAGAATTACCCTGAATTCTTATATTAACCGTAATATTAAATGATTTAATCGGGTCTTTGATTGCCCTATCATAGAAGGTTAATAGTGCATTTTACTCGCCATTCCACGCGCATTAGGATGCCGCCAAGCCCAGTAGGCTATCTGGAATAGGAGCGACGTACATTGAACAAATGTGATAGAATTTCCCTGAAATCTTATATTAAACAAAATATAAAATGATCTAATCGGATCTCTGTTTGCCCTACCCTAGAAGTTTAATAGTGCATTTTACTCGCCATTTCATGCGCTTTGAGATGCCGCCTAGCCCAGTAGGCTATGTGAAATAGGAGCGACGTAAATTGAACAAATGTTATAGAATTACGCTGAATTCTTATATTGAACGTAATATAAAATGATCTAATCGGGTCTCTGTTTGCCTTACCATAGAAGTTTGGTAGAGCGTTGTACTCGCCATTTCATGCGCTTTGAGATGCCGCTTAGCCCAATACGCTATCTGAAATAGGAGCGACGTAAATTGAACAAATGTGATAGAATTTCGCTGAGTTCTTTTATTAACCATAATGCAAAATGATCAAATCGGGTCTCTGTTCGCCCTACCCTAGAAGTTTAATAGTGCATTTTACTCGCCACTTCATGCGCTTTGAGATGCCGCCTCGCCCAGTAGGCTATCTGAAATAGGAGCGACGTAAATTGAACAAATGTGATAGAATTAAAGCTGAATTCTTATATTAACCGTAATATAAAATGATCTAATCGGGTCTCCGTTTGCCTTACCATAGAAGTTTGGTAGTGCATTGCACTCGCCATTTCATGCGCTTTGAGGTGCCGCTTAGACCAATACGCTATCTGAAATAGGAGCGACGTAAATTGAACAAATGTGATAGAATTTCACTGAATTATTATATTAACCAAAATATAAAATGATTTAATCGGGTCTCTGATTGCCCTATCATAGAAGGTTGATAGTGCATTTTACTCGCCATTCCACGCGCATTAGGATGCCGCCTAGCCCAGTAGGCTATCTGAAATAGGAGCGACGTACATTGAACAAATGTGATAGAATTTCCCTGTAATCTTATATTAAACAAAATATAAAATGATCTAATCGGGTCTCTGTTTGCTCTACCCTAGAAGTTTAGTAGTGCATTTCACTCGCAATTTCATGCGCTTTGAGGTGCCGCTTAACCCAATACGCTATCTGAAATAGGAGCGACGTAAATTGAACAAATGTGATAGAATTTCGCTGAATTTTTATATTAACCTTAATGTAAAATGATCTAATCGGGTCTCTGTTCGCCCTACCCTAGAAGTTTCCTAGTCCATTGTATTCGCCATTTCATGCGCTTTGAGATGCCGCTTAGCCCAATACGCTACCTGAAATAGGAGCGACGTAAATAGAACAAATGTGATAGGATTTCCCTGAAACCTTATTTTAACCAAAATATACAATGATCTAACCGGTTCTCTGACTGCCCTACCATAGAAGTTTAACAGTGCATTTTACTCGCCATTCCACGCGCTTTAAGATGCCGCCTAGCCTAGTGCGCTATCTGAAATAGGAGCGACGTAAGTTGAACAAATGTGATAGAATTTCGCTGAATTTTTGTATTAACCTTAATGTAAAATGATCTAATCGGGTCTCTGTTCGCCCTACCCTAGAAGTTTAATAGTACATTTTGTTCGCCATTTCATGCGCTTTGAGATGCCGCTTATCGCAATACGCTATCTCAAACAAGAGCGACGTAAATTGGACAAATGTGATAGAATTTCCCTTAAATCTTACATTAAACAAAATATAAAATGATCTAATCGGGTCTCTGATTGCCCTATTATAGAAGGCTAATAGTGCATTTTACTCGCCATTCCACGCGCTTTAAGATGCCGCCTAGCCCAGTACGCTATCAGAAATAGGAGCGACGTAAATTGACCAAATGTGATAGAATTTTGCTGAATTCTTATATTAACAAAAATATAAAATGATCTAATCGGGTCTCTGTTTGCCCTACCCTAGAAGTTTAATCGTGCATTTAACACGCCATTTCATGTGCTTTGAGATGCCGCTTAGCCCAATACGCTATCTGAAATAGGAGCGACGTAAATTGAGCAAATGTGATAGAATTTCGCTGAATTCTTAAATTAACCATACTATAAAATGATCTAATCGGGTCTCTCTTCGCCCTACCCTAGAAGTTTAATAGTGCATTTCACTCGTCATTTCATGCGCTTTGAGATGCCGCTTAGCCCAATACGCTAATTGAAATAGGAGCGACGTAAATTGAGCAAATGTGATAGAATTTCGCTGAATTCTTATATTAACCAAAATATAAAATGATCTTATCGGGTCTCTGATTGCCCTATCATAGAAGCTTTGTAGTGCATTTTACTCGCCATTCCACGCGCTTTAAGATGCCGCATAGCCCAGTACGCTATCTGAAATAGGAGCGACGTAAGTTGAACAAATGTGATAGAATTTCGCTGAATTCTTATATTAACCTTAATGTAAAATGATGTAATCGGGTCTCTCTTCGCCCTACCCTAGATGTTTAATAGTGCATTTCACTCGTCATTTCATGCGCTTTGAGATGCCGCTTAGCCCAATACGCTATCTGAAATAGGAGCGACGTAAATTGAACAAATGTGATAGAATATCCCTGAATTCTTAAATTAACTTTAATGTAAAATGATCTAATCGGGTCTCTGTTTGCCCTACCCTAGAAGTTTAGTAGTGCATTTTACTCGCCATTTCATGCGCTTTGAGATACCGCTTAGCCCAATACGCAATCTGAAATAGGAGCGTCGTAAGCTGAACAAATGTGATAGAATTTCGCGGAATTACTAAATTAACCATAATATGAAATGATCTAATCGGGTCTCTGTCTGCCCTACCCTACAAGTTTAATAGTGCATTTTACTCGACATTTCATGCGCTTTGAGATGCCGCTGAGCCCAATACGCTATCTGAAATAGGAGCGATGTAAATTGATCAAATGTGATAGAATTACCCTGAATTCTTATATTAACCGTAATATTAAATGATTTAATCGGGTCTTTGATTGCCCTATCATAGAAGGTTAATAGTGCATTTTACTCGCCATTCCACGCGCATTAGGATGCCGCCTAGCCCAATACGCTATCTGAAATAGGAGCGACGTAAATTGAACAAATGTGATAGAATTTCGCTGGATTCTTAAATTAACCATAATAGAAAATGATCTAATCGGGTCTCTGTTTGCCCTACCCTATAGGTTTAATAGTGTATTTCACTCGTAATTTCATGCGCTTTGAGATACCGCTTAGCCCAATACGCTATCTGAAATCGGAGCGACGTAAATTGAACAAATGTGATAGAATTTCGATGAATTCATATATTAACCATAATGTAAAATGATCTAATCTGGTCTCTGAGTGCCCTATCATAGAAGGTTAATAGTTCATTTCACTCGCCATTTCATGCGCTTTGAGATGCCGCTTAGCCCAATACGCTATCTGAAATAGGAGCGACGTAAATTGAACAAATGTGATAGAATTTCACTGAATTATTATATTAACCAAAATATAAAATGATTTAATCGGGTCTCTGATTGCCCTATCATAGAAGGTTAATAGTGCATTTTACTCGCCATTCCACGCGCATTAGGATGCCGCCAAGCCCAGTAGGCTATCTGAAATAGGAGCGACGTACATTGAACAAATGTGATAGAATTTCCCTGAAATCTTATATTAAACAAAATATAAAATGATCTAATCGGATCTCTGTTTGCCCTACCCTAGAAGTTTAATAGTGCATTTTACTCGCCATTTCATGCGCTTTGAGATGCCGCCTAGCCCAGTAGGCTATGTGAAATAGGAGCGACGTAAATTGAACAAATGTTATAGAATTACGCTGAATTCTTATATTGAACGTAATATAAAATGATCTAATCGGGTCTCTGTTTGCCTTACCATAGAAGTTTGGTAGAGCGTTGTACTCGCCATTTCATGCGCTTTGAGATGCCGCTTAGCCCAATACGCTATCTGAAATAGGAGCGACGTAAATTGAACAAATGTGATAGAATTTCGCTGAATTCTTTTATTAACCATAATGCAAAATGATCAAATCGTGTCTCTGTTCGCCCTACCCTAGAAGTTTAATAGTGCATTTTACTCGCCACTTCATGCGCTTTGAGATGCCGCCTAGCCCAGTAGGCTATCTGAAATAGGAGCGACGTAAATTGAACAAATGTGATAGAATTAAAGCTGAATTCTTATATTAACCGTAATATAAAATGATCTAATCGGGTCTCCGTTTGCCTTACCATAGAAGTTTGGTAGTGCATTGCACTCGCCGTTTCATGCGCTTTGAGGTGCCGCTTAGCCCAATACGCTATCTGAAATAGGAGCGACGTAAATTGAACAAATGTGATAGAATTTCACTGAATTATTATATTAACCAAAATATAAAATGATTTAATCGGGTCTCTGATTGCCCTATCATAGAAGGTTGATAGTGCATTTTACTCGCCATTCCACGCGCATTAGGATGCCGCCTAGCCCAGTAGGCTATCTGAAATAGGAGCGACGTACATTGAACAAATGTGATAGAATTTCCCTGTAATCTTATATTAAACAAAATATAAAATGATCTAATCGGGTCTCTGTTTGCTCTACCCTAGAAGTTTAGTAGTGCATTTCACTCGCAATTTCATGCGCTTTGAGGTGCCGCTTAACCCAATACGCTATCTGAAATAGGAGCGACGTAAATTGAACAAATGTGATAGAATTTCGCTGAATTTTTATATTAACCTTAATGTAAAATGATCTAATCGGGTCTCTGTTCGCCCTACCCTAGAAGTTTCCTAGTCCATTGTATTCGCCATTTCATGCGCTTTGAGATGCAGCTTAGCCCAATACGCTACCTGAAATAGGAGCGACGTAAATAGAACAAATGTGATAGGATTTCCCTGAAACCTTATTTTAACCAAAATATACAATGATCTAACCGGTTCTCTGACTGCCCTACCATAGAAGTTTAACAGTGCATTTTACTCGCCATTCCACGCGCTTTAAGATGCCGCCTAGCCTAGTGCGCTATCTGAAATAGGAGCGACGTAAGTTGAACAAATGTGATAGAATTTCGCTGAATTTTTGTATTAACCTTAATGTAAAATGATCTAATCGGGTCTCTGTTCGCCCTACCCTAGAAGTTTAATAGTACATTTTGTTCGCCATTTCATGCGCTTTGAGATGCCGCTTATCGCAATACGCTATCTCAAACAAGAGCGACGTAAATTGGACAAATGTGATAGAATTTCCCTTAAATCTTACATTAAACAAAATATAAAATGATCTAATCGGGTCTCTGATTGCCCTATTATAGAAGGCTAATAGTGCATTTTACTCGCCATTCCACGCGCTTTAAGATGCCGCCTAGCCCAGTACGCTGT
The DNA here is from genome assembly GCA_916610135.2 of Macropis europaea. Taxonomy (NCBI): domain Eukaryota; kingdom Metazoa; phylum Arthropoda; class Insecta; order Hymenoptera; family Melittidae; genus Macropis; species Macropis europaea. The sequence goes on along the minus strand of CAKAJE020000603.1, from coordinate 9,972 downwards.
CAGAAATAGGAGCGACGTAAATTGACCAAATGTGATAGAATTTTGCTGAATTCTTATATTAACAAAAATATAAAATGATCTAATCGGGTCTCTGTTTGCCCTACCCTAGAAGTATAATCGTGCATTTCACTCGCCATTTCATGCGCTTTGAGATGCCGCTTAGCCCAATACGCTATTTGAAATAGGAGCGACGTAAATTGAGCAAATGTGATAGAATTTCGCTGAATTCTTATATTAACCAAAATATAAAATGATCTTATCGGGTCTCTGATTGCCCTATCATAGAAGCTTTGTAGTGCATTTTACTCGCCATTCCACGCGCTTTAAGATGCCGCCTAGCCCAGTACGCTATCTGAAATAGGAACGACGTAAGTTGAACAAATGTGATAGAATTTCGCTGAATTCTTATATTAACCTTAATGTAAAATGATGTAATCGGGTCTCTCTTCGCCCTACCCTAGATGTTTAATAGTGCATTTCACTCGTCATTTCATGCGCTTTGAGATGCCGCTCAGCCCAATACGCTATCTGAAATAGGAGCGATGTAAATTGATCAAATGTGATAGAATTACCCTGAATTCTTATATTAACCGTAATATTAAATGATTTAATCGGGTCTTTGATTGCCCTATCATAGAAGGTTAATAGTGCATTTTACTCGCCATTCCACGCGCATTAGGATGCCGCCTAGCCAAACACGCTATCTGAAATAGGAGCGACGTAAATTGAACAAATGTGATAGAATTTCGCTGGATTCTTAAATTAACCATAATAGAAAATGATCTAATCGGGTCTCTGTTTGCCCTACCCTACAGGTTTAATAGTGTATTTCACTCGTAATTTCATGCGCTTTGAGATGCCGCTTAGCCCAATACGCTATCTGAAATAGGAGCGACGTAAATTGAACAAATGTGATAGAATTTCGATGAATTCTTATATTAACCATAATGTAAAATGATCTAATCTTGTCTCTGAGTGCCCTATCATAGAAAGTTAATAGTTCATTTCACTCGCCATTCCACGCGCATTAGGATGCCGCCAAGCCCAGTAGGCTATCTGAAATAGGAGCGACGTACATTGAACAAATGTGATAGAATTTCCCTGAAATCTTATATTAAACAAAATATAAAATGATCTAATCGGATCTCTGTTTGCCCTACCCTAGAAGTTTAATAGTGCATTTTACTCGCCATTTCATGCGCTTTGAGATGCCGCCTAGCCCAGTAGGCTATGTGAAATAGGAGCGACGTAAATTGAACAAATGTTATAGAATTACGCTGAATTCTTATATTGAACGTAATATAAAATGATCTAATCGGGTCTCTGTTTGCCTTACCATAGAAGTTTGGTAGAGCGTTGTACTCGCCATTTCATGCGCTTTGAGATGCCGCTTAGCCCAATACGCTATCTGAAATAGGAGCGACGTAAATTGAACAAATGTGACAGAATTTCACTGAATTATTATATTAACCAAAATATAAAATGATTTAATCGGGTCTCTGATTGCCTATCATAGAAGGTTGATAGTGCATTTTACTCGCCATTCCATGCGCATTAGGATGCCGCCTAGCCCAGTAGGCTATCTGAAATAGGTGCGACGTACATTGAACAAATGTGATAGAATATCCCTGAAATTTTATATTAAACAAAATATAAAATGATCTAATCGGGTCTCTGTTTGCTCCACCCTAGAAGTTTAGTAGTGCATTTTACTCGCAATTTCATGCGCTTTGAGGTGCCGTTTAACCCAATACGCTATCCGAAATAGGAGCGACGTAAATTGAACAAATGTGATAGAATTTCGCTGAATTTTTATATTAACCTTAATGTAAAATGATCTAATCGGGTCTCTGTTCGCCCTACCCTAGAAGTTTAATAGTCCATTGTATTCGCCATTTCATGCGCTTTGAGATGCCGCTTAGCCCAGTAGGCTATGTGAAATAGGAGCGACGTAAATTGAACAAATGTGATAGAATTTCGATGAATTCTTATATTAACCATAATGTAAAAGGATCTAATCTGGTCTCTGAGTGCCCTATCATAGAAAGTTAATAGTTCATTTCACTCGCCATTTCATGCGCTTTGAGATGCCGCTTAGCCCAATACGCTATCTGAAATAGGAGCGACGTAAATTGAACAAATGTGATAGAATTTCACTGAATTATTATATTAACCAAAATATAAAATGATTTAATCGGGTCTCTGATTGCCCTATCATAGAAGGTTAATAGTGCATTTTACTCGCCATTCCACGCGCATTAGGATGCCGCCAAGCCCAGTAGGCTATCTGAAATAGGAGCGACGTACATTGAACAAATGTGATAGAATTTCCCTGAAATCTTATATTAAACAAAATATAAAATGATCTAATCGGATCTCTGTTTGCCCTACCCTAGAAGTTTAATAGTGCATTTTACTCGCCATTTCATGCGCTTTGAGATGCCGCCTAGCCCAGTAGGCTATGTGAAATAGGAGCGACGTAAATTGAACAAATGTTATAGAATTACGCTGAATTCTTATATTGAACGTAATATAAAATGATCTAATCGGGTCTCTGTTTGCCTTACCATAGAAGTTTGGTAGAGCGTTGTACTCGCCATTTCATGCGCTTTGAGATGCCGCTTAGCCCAATACGCTATCTGAAATAGGAGCGACGTAAATTAAACAAATGTGATAGAATTTCGCTGAATTCTTTTATTAACCATAATGCAAAATGATCAAATCGGGTCTCTGTTCGCCCTACCCTAGAAGTTTAATAGTGCATTTTACTCGCCACTTCATGCGCTTTGAGATGCCGCCTAGCCCAGTAGGCTATCTGAAATAGGAGCGACGTAAATTGAACAAATGTGATAGAATTACGCTGAATTCTTATATTAACCGTAATATAAAATGATCTAATCGGGTCTCCGTTTGCCTTCCCATAGAAGTTTGGTAGTGCAGTGCACTCGCCATTTCATGCGCTTTGAGATGCCGCTTAGCCCAATACGCTATCTGAAATAGGAGCGACGTAAATTGAACAAATGTGATAGAATTTCACTGAATTATTATATTAACCAAAATATAAAATGATTTAATCGGGTCTCTGATTGCCCTATCATAGAAGGTTGATAGTGCATTTTACTCGCCATTCCACGCGCATTAGGATGCCGCCTAGCCCAGTAGGCTATCTGAAATAGGAGCGACGTACATTGAACAAATGTGATAGAATTTCCCTGAAATCTTATATTAAACAAAATATAAAATGATCTAATCGGGTCTCTGTTTGCCCTACCCTAGAAGTTTAGTAGTGCATTTTACTCGCAATTTCATGCGCTTTGAGGTGCCGCTTAACCCAATACGCTATCTGAAATAGGAGCGACGTAAATTGAACAAATGTGATAGAATATCCCTGAATTCTTATATTAACTTTAATGTAAAATGATCTAATCGGGTCTCTGTTTGCCCTACCCTAGAAGTTTAGTAGAGCATTTTACTCGCCATTTCATGCGCTTTGCGATACCGCTTAGCCCAATACGCAATCTGAAATAGGAGCGACGTACATTGAACAAATGTGATAGAATTTCGCGGAATTACTAAATTAACCATAATATGAAATGACCTAATCGGGTCTCTGTCTGCCCTACCCTACAAGTTTAATAGTGCATTTTTGTCGACATTTCATGCGTTTTGAGATGCCGCTCAGCCCAATACGCTATCTGAAATAGGAGCGATGTAAATTGATCAAATGTGATAGAATTACCCTGAATTCTTATATTAACCGTAATATTAAATGATTTAATCGGGTCTTTGATTGCCCTATCATAGAAGGTTAATAGTGCATTTTACTCGCCATTCCACGCGCATTAGGATGCCGCCTAGCCAAACACGCTATCTGAAATAGGTGCGACGTAAATTGAACAAATGTGATAGAATTTCGCTGAATTCTTTTATTAACCATAATGCAAAATGATCAAATCGGGTCTCTGTTCGCCCTACCCTAGAAGTTTAATAGTGCATTTTACTCGCCACTTCATGCGCTTTGAGATGCCGCCTAGCCCAGTAGGCTATCTGAAATAGGAGCGACGTAAATTGAACAAATGTGATAGAATTAAAGCTGAATTCTTATATTAACCGTAATATAAAATGATCTAATCGGGTCTCCGTTTGCCTTACCATAGAAGTTTGGTAGTGCATTGCACTCGCCATTTCATGCGCTTTGAGGTGCCGCTTAGCCCAATACGCTATCTGAAATAGGAGCGACGTAAATTGAACAAATGTGATAGAATTTCACTGAATTATTATATTAACCAAAATATAAAATGATTTAATCGGGTCTCTGATTGCCCTATCATAGAAGGTTGATAGTGCATTTTACTCGCCATTCCACGCGCATTCGGATGCCGCCTAGCCCAGTAGGCTATCTGAAATAGGAGCGACGTACATTGAACAAATGTGATAGAATTTCCCTGAAATCTTATATTAAACAAAATATAAAATGATCTAATCGGGTCTCTGACTGCCCTACCATAGAAGTTTAACAGTGCATTTTACTCGCCATTCCACGCGCTTTAAGATGCCGCCTAGCCTAGTGCGCTATCTGAAATAGGAGCGACGTAAGTTGAACAAATGTGATAGAATTTCGCTGAATCTTTGTATTAACCTTAATGTAAAATGATCTAATCGGATCTCTGTTCGCCCTACCCTAGAAGTTTAATAGTCCATTTTGTTCGCCATTTCATGCACTTTGAGATGCCGCTTAGCGCAATACGCTATCTCAAACAAGAGCGACGTAAATTGGACAAATGTGATTGAATTTCCCTGAAATCTTACATTAAACAAAATATAAAATGATCTAATCGGGTCTCTGATTGCCCTATTATAGAAGGCTAATAGTGCATTTTACTCGCCATTCCACGCGCTTTAAGATGCCGCCTAGCCCAGTACGCTATCAGAAATAGGAGCGACGTAAATTGACCAAATGTCATAGAATTTTGCTGAATTCTTATATTAACAAAAATATAAAATGATCTAATCGGGTCTCTGTTTGCCCTGCCCTAGAAGTTTAATCGTGCATTTAACACACCATTTCATGTGCTTTGAGATGCCGCTTAGCCCAATACGCTATCTGAAATAGGAGCGACGTAAATTGAGCAAATGTGATAGAATTTCGCTGAATTCTTAAATTAACCATACTATAAAATGATCTAATCGGGTCTCTCTTCGCCCTACCCTAGAAGTTTAATAGTGCATTTCACTCGTCATTTCATGCGCTTTGAGATGCCGCTTAGCCCCATACGCTAATTGAAATAGGAGCGACGTAAATTGAGCAAATGTGATAGAATTTCGCTGAATTCTTATATTAACCAAAATATAAAATGATCTTATCGGGTCTCTGATTGCCCTATCATAGAAGCTTTGTAGTGCATTTTACTCGACATTCCACGCGCTTTAAGATGCCGCATAGCCCAGTACGGTATCTGAAATAGGAGCGACGTAAGTTGAACAAATGTGATAGAATTTCGCTGAATTCTTATATTAACCTTAATGTAAAATGATGTAATCGGGTCTCTCTTCGCCCTACCCTAGATGTTTAATAGCGCATTTCACTCGTCATTTCATGCGCTTTGAGATGCCGCTTAGCCCAATACGCTATCTGAAATAGGAGCGACGTAAATTGAACAAATGTGATAGAATAACCCTGAATTCTTAAATTAACTTTAATGTAAAATGATCTAATCGGGTCTCTGTTTGCCCTACCCTAGAAGTTTAGTAGTGCATTTTACTCGCCATTTCATGCGCTTTGAGATACCGCTTAGCCCAATACGCAATCTGAAATAGGAGCGTCGTAAGCTGAACAAATGTGATAGAATTTCGCGGAATTACTAAATTAACCATAATATGAAATGATCTAATCGGGTCTCTGTCTGCCCTACCCTACAAGTTTAATAGTGCATTTTACTCGACATTTCATGCGCTTTGAGATGCCGCTCAGCCCAATACGCTATCTGAAATAGGAGCGATGTAAATTGATCAAATGTGATAGAATTACCCTGAATTCTTATATTAACCGTAATATTAAATGATTTAATCGGGTCTTTGATTGCCCTATCATAGAAGGTTAATAGTGCATTTTACTCGCCATTCCACGCGCATTAGGATGCCGCCTAGCCCAATACGCTATCTGAAATAGGAGCGACGTAAATTGAACACATGTGATAGAATTTCGCTGGATTCTTAAATTAACCATAATAGAAAATGATCTAATCGGGTCTCTGTTTGCCCTACCCTACAGGTTTAATAGTGTATTTCACTCGTAATTTCATGCGCTTTGAGATACCGCTTAGCCCAATATGCTATCTGAAATAGGAGCGACGTAAATTGAACAAATGTGATAGAATTTCGATGAATTCTTATATTAACCATAATGTAAAATGATCTAATCTGGTCTCTGAGTGCCCTATCATAGAAGGTTAATAGTTCATTTCACTCGCCATTTCATGCGCTTTGAGATGCCGCTTAGCCCAATACGCTATCTGAAATAGGAGCGACGTAAATTGAACAAATGTGATAGAATTTCACTGAATTATTATATTAACCAAAATATAAAATGATTTAATCGGGTCTCTGATTGCCCTATCATAGAAGGTTAATAGGGCATTTTACTCGCCATTCCACGCGCATTAGGATGCCGCCAAGCCCAGTAGGCTATCTGAAATAGGAGCGACGTACATTGAACAAATGTGATAGAATTTCCCTGAAATCTTATATTAAACAAAATATAAAATGATCTAATCGGATCTCTGTTTGCCCTACCCTAGAAGTTTAATAGTGCATTTTACTCGCCATTTCATGCGCTTTGAGATGCCGCCTAGCCCAGTAGGCTATGTGAAATAGGAGCGACGTAAATTGAACAAATGTTATAGAATTACGCTGAATTCTTATATTGAACGTAATATAAAATGATCTAATCGGGTCTCTGTTTGCCTTACCATAGAAGTTTGGTAGAGCGTAGTACTCGCCATTTCATGCGCTTTGAGATGCCGCTTAGCCCAATACGCTATCTGAAATAGGAGCGACGTAAATTGAACAAATGTGATAGAATTTCGCTGAATTCTTTTATTAACCATAATGCAAAATGATCAAATCGGGTCTCTGTTCGCCCTACCCTAGAAGTTTAATAGTGCATTTTACTCGCCACTTGATGCGCTTTGAGATGCCGCCTAGCCCAGTAGGCTATCTGAAATAGGAGCGACGTAAATTGAACAAATGTGATAGAATTACGCTGAATTCTTATATTAACCGTAATATAAAATGATCTAATCGGGTCTCCGTTTGCCTTACCATAGAAGTTTGGTAGTGCATTGCACTCGCCATTTCATGCGCTTTGAGATGCCGCTTAGCCCAATACGCTATCTGAAATAGGAGCGACGTAAATTGAACAAATGTGATAGAATTTCACTGAATTATTATATTAACCAAAATATAAAATGATTTAATCGGGTCTCTGATTGCCCTATCATAGAAGGTTGATAGTGCATTTTACTCGCCATTCCACGCGCATTAGGATGCCGCCTAGCCCAGTAGGCTATCTGAAATAGGAGCGACGTACATTGAACAAATGTGATAGAATTTCCCTGTAATCTTATATTAAACAAAATATAAAATGATCTAATCGGGTCTCTGTTTGCTCTACCCTAGAAGTTTAGTAGTGCATTTTACTCGCAATTTCATGCGCTTTGAGGTGCCGCTTAACCCAATACGCTATCTGAAATAGGAGCGACGTAAATTGAACAAATGTGATAGAATTTCGCTGAATTTTTATATTAACCTTAATGTAAAATGATCTAATCGGGTGTCTGTTCGCCCTACCCTAGAAGTTTAATAGTCCATTGTATTCGCCATTTCATGCGCTTTGAGATGCCGCTTAGCCCAATACGCTACCTGAAATAGGAGCGACGTAAATAGAACAAATGTGATAGGATTTCCCTGAAACCTTATTTTAACCAAAATATACAATGATCTAACCGGTTCTCTGACTGCCCTACCATAGAAGTTTAACAGTGCATTTTACTCGCCATTCCACGCGCTTTAAGATGCCGCCTAGCCTAGTGCGCTATCTGAAATAGGAGCGACGTAAGTTGAACAAATGTGATAGAATTTCGCTGAATTTTTGTATTAACCTTAATGTAAAATGATCTAATCGGGTCTCTGTTCGCCCTACCCTAGAAGTTTAATAGTCCATTTTGTTCGCCATTTCATGCGCTTTGAGATGCCGCTTATCGCAATACGCTATCTCAAACAAGAGCGACGTAAATTGGACAAATGTGATAGAATTTCCCTTAAATCTTACATTAAACAAAATATAAAATGATCTAATCGGGTCTCTGATTGCCCTATTATAGAAGGCTAATAGTGCATTTTACTCGCCATTCCACGCGCTTTAAGATGCCGCCTAGCCAGTACGCTGTCAGAAATAGGAGCGACGTAAATTGACCAAATGTGATAGAATTTTGCTGAATTCTTATATTAACAAAAATATAAAATGATCTAATCGGGTCTCTGTTTGCCCTACCCTAGAAGTTTAATCGTGCATTTAACACGCCATTTCATGTGCTTTGAGATGCCGCTTAGCCCAATACGCTATCTGAAATAGGAGCGACGTAAATTGAGCAAATGTGATAGAATTTCGCTGAATTCTTAAATTAACCATACTATAAAATGATCTAATCGGGTCTCTCTTCGCCCTACCCTAGAAGTTTAATAGTGCATTTCACTCGTCATTTCATGCGCTTTGAGATGCCGCTTAGCCCAATACGCTATTTGAAATAGGAGCGACGTAAATTGAGCAAATGTGATAGAATTTCGCTGAATTCTTATATTAACCAAAATATAAAATGATCTAACCGGGTCTCTGTTCGCCCTACCCTAGAAGTTTAATAGTGCATTTTATTCGCCATTTCATGTGCTTAGAGATGCCGCTTAGCCCAATACGCTATCTGAAATATGAGCGATGGAAATTGAACAAATGTGATAGAATCTCGCTGAATACTTATATTAACCTTAATGTAAAATGATCTAATCGGGTCTCTGTTCGCCCTACCCTAGAAGTTTAATAGTGCATTTCACTCGACAGTTCATGCGCTTTGAGATGCCGCTTAGCCCAATATGCTATTTGAAATAGGAGCGACGTAAATTGAACAAATGTGATAGAATTTCGCTGAATTCTTAAATTAACCATAATATAAAAAAATCTAATCGGGTCTCTGTTTGGTCTACCCTAGAAGTTTGATAGTCCATTTTATTCGCCATTTCATGCGCTTTGAGATACCGCTTAGCCCAATACGCTATCTGAAATAGGAGCGACGTAAATTGAACAAATGTGATAGAATATCACTGAATTATTATATTAACCAAAATATAAAATGATTTAATCGGGTCTCTGATTGCCCTATCATAGAAGGTTGATAGTGCATTTTACTCGCCATTCCACGCGCATTAGGATGCCGCCTAGCCCAGTAGGCTATCTGAAATAGGAGCGACGTACATTGAACAAATGTGATAGAATTTCCCTGAAATCTTATATTAAACAAAATATAAAATGATCTAATCGGGTCTCTGTTTGCTCTACCCTAGAAGTTTAGTAGTGCATTTTACTCGCAATTTCATGCGCTTTGAGGTGCCGCTTAACCCAATACGCTATCTGAAATAGGAGCGACGTAAATTGAACAAATGTGATAGAATTTCGCTGAATTTTTATATTAACCTTAATGTAAAATGATCTAATCGGGTCTCTGTTCGCCCTACCCTAGAAGTTTAATAGTCCATTGTATTCGCTATTTCATGCGCTTTGAGATGCCGCTTAGCCCAATACGCTACCTGAAATAGGAGCGACGTAAATAGAACAAATGTGATAGGATTTCCCTGAAACCTTATTTTAACCAAAATATACAATGATCTAATCGGTTCTCTGACTCCCCTACCATAGAAGTTTAA
>CAKAJE020000602.1:0-58702 GCA_916610135.2 Macropis europaea | reverse complement strand
TAGATCATTTTATATTATGGTTAATTTAAGAATTCAGCAAAATTCTATCACATTTGTTCAATTTACGTCGCTCCTATTTCAGATAGCGTATTGGGCTAAGCGGCATCTCAAAGCGCATGAAATGGCGAGTAAAATGCACTATTAAACTTCTAGGGTAGGGCAAGCAGAGACCCGATTACATCATCTAATATTATGGTTAATTTAAGAATTCAGCAAAATTCTACCACATTCGTTCAATTTACGTCGCTCCTATTTCAGATAGCGTATTGGGCTAAGCGGCATCTCAAAGCGCATGAAATGGCGAGTGAAATGCACTATTAGACTTCTATGGTAGGGCGAACAGAGACCCGATTAGATCATTTTACATTAAGGTTAATAAAAGAATTCAGCGAAATTCTATCACATTTGTTCAACTTACGTCGCTCCTATTTCAGATAGCGTATTGGGCTAAGCGGCATCTCAAAGCGCATGAAACGGCGAGTAAAATGCAATACTAAACTTCTAGGATAAGGCAAACAGAGACCCGATTAGATTATTTTATATTTTGGTTAATATAAGAATTCAGCGAAATTCTCTCACATTTGTTCAACTTACGTCGCTCCCATTTCAGATAGCGTATTGGGATAAGCGGCATCTCAAAGCGCCTGAAATGGCGAGTAAAACGCACAATTAAACTACTAGGGTAGGGCAAACAGAGACCCGATTAGATCATTTTATATTGTGTTTAATTTAAGCATTCAGCAAAATTCTATCACACTTGTTCAATTTACGTCGCTCCTATTTCAGATAGCGTATTGGGCTAAGCGGCATCTCAAAGCGCATGAAATGGCGAGTAAAATGCACTATCAAACTTCTAGGATAAGGCAAACAGAGACCCGATTAGATCATTTTATATTACGGTTAATATAAGAATTCAGCGTAATTCTATCACATTTGTTCAACTTACGTCGCTCCTATTTCAGGTAGCGTACTGGGCTAGGCGGCATCTTAATGTGCGTGGAATGGCGAGTAAAATGCACTATTAAACTTCTAGGATAAGGCAAACAGAGACCCGATTAGATCATTTTATATTACGGTTAATATAAGAATGCGGCGTAATTCTATCACATTTGTTCAATTTACATCGCTGCTATTCCAGATAGCTTATTGCGCTTAGCGGCATCTCAAAGCGCATGAAATGACGAGCGAAATGCACTATTAAACTTCTAGGATAAGGCAAACAGAGACCCGATTAGATAATTTTATATTTTGGTTAATATAAGAATTCAGCGAAATTCTTTCACATTTGTTCAATTTACGTCGCTCATATTTCAGATAGCGAACTGGGCTATGCGGCATCTTAAAGCGCGCGGAATGGCGAGTAAAATGCACTATTAAACTTCTATGCTAGGGCAATCAGAGACCCGATTAGATCATTTTATATTTTGGTTAATATAAGGATTCAGTGAAATTCTATCACATTTGTTCAATTTACGTCGCTCCTATTTCAGATAGCGTATTGGGCTAAGTGGCAGCTCAAAGCGCATGAAATGGCGAGTAAAATGCAATATTAAGCTTCTAGGGTAGGGCAAACAGACACCCGATTAGATCATTTTATATTATGGTTAATTTAAGAATTCAGCAAAATTCTATCACATTTGTTCAATTTACGTCGCTCCTATTTCAGATAGCGTATTGGGCTAAGCGGCATCTCAAAGCGCATGAAATGGCGAGTAAAATGCACTATTAAACTTCTAGGGTAGGGCAAGCAGAGACCCGATTACATCATCTAATATTATGGTTAATTTAAGAATTCAGCAAAATTCTACCACATTTGTTCAATTTACGTCGCTCCTATTTCAGATAGCGTATTGGGCTAAGCGGCATCTCAAAGCGCATGAAATGGCGAGTGAAATGCACTATTAGACTTCTATGGTAGGGCGAACAGAGACCCGATTAGATCATTTTACATTAAGGTTAATATAAGAATTCAGGGAAATTCTATCACATTTGATCAATTTACGTCGCTCCTATTCCAGATAGCGTATTGGGCTAAGCGGCATCTCAAAGCGCATGAAATGGCGAGTAAAATGCACTATTAAACTTCTAGGGTAGGGCAAGCAGAGACCCGATTACATCATCTAATATTATGGTTAATTTAAGAATTCAGCAAAATTCTACCACATTTGTTCAATTTACGTCGCTCCTATTTCAGATAGCGTATTGGGCTAAGCGGCATCTCAAAGCGCATGAAATGGCGAGTGAAATGCACTATTAGACTTCTATGGTAGGTCAAACAGAGACCCGATTAGATCATTTTATATTATGGTTAATTTAAGAATTCAGTGAAATTCTATCACACTTGTTCAATTTACGTCGCTCATATTTCAGATAGCGTATTGGGCTAAGCGGCATTTCAAAGCGCATGAAATGGCGAGTAAAATGCCCTATTAAACTTCTAGGATAAGGCAAACAGAGACCCGATTAGATAATTTTATATTTTGGTTAATATAAGAATTCAGCGAAATTCTTTCACATTTGTTCAATTTACGTCGCTCATATTTCAGATAGCGAACTGGGCTATGCGGCATCTTAAAGCGCGCGGAATGGCGAGTAAAATGCACTATTAAACTTCTATGCTAGGGCAATCAGAGACCCGATTAGATCATTTTATATTTTGGTTAATATAAGGATTCAGTGAAATTCTATCACATTTGTTCAATTTACGTCGCTCCTATTTCAGATAGCGTATTGGGCTAAGTGGCAGCTCAAAGCGCATGAAATGGCGAGTAAAATGCAATATTAAGCTTCGAGGGTAGGGCAAACAGACACCCGATTAGATCATTTTATATTATGGTTAATTTAAGAATTCAGCAAAATTCTATCACATTTGTTCAATTTACGTCGCTCCTATTTCAGATAGCGTATTGGGCTAAGCGGCATCTCAAAGCGCATGAAATGGCGAGTAAAATGCACTATTAAACTTCTAGGGTAGGGCAAGCAGAGACCCGATTACATCATCTAATATTATGGTTAATTTAAGAATTCAGCAAAATTCTACCACATTCGTTCAATTTACGTCGCTCCTATTTCAGATAGCGTATTGGGCTAAGCGGCATCTCAAAGCGCATGAAATGGCGAGTGAAATGCACTATTAGACTTCTATGGTAGGGCGAACAGAGACCCGATTAGATCATTTTACATTAAGGTTAATAAAAGAATTCAGCGAAATTCTACCACATTTGTTCAACTTACGTCGCTCCTATTTCAGATAGCGTATTGGGCTAAGCGGCATCACAAAGCGCATGAAACGGCGAGTAAAATGCAATACTAAACTTCTAGGATAAGGCAAACAGAGACCCGATTAGATTATTTTATATTTTGGTTAATATAAGAATTCAGCGAAATTCTCTCACATTTGTTCAACTTACGTCGCTCCCATTTCAGATAGCGTATTGGGATAAGCGGCATCTCAAAGCGCCTGAAATGGCGAGTAAAACGCACAATTAAACTACTAGGGTAGGGCAAACAGATACCCGATTAGATCATTTTATATTGTGGTTAATTTAAGCATTCAGCAAAATTCTATCACACTTGTTCAATTTACGTCGCTCCTATTTCAGATAGCGTATTGGGCTAAGCGGCATCTCAAAGCGCATGAAATGGCGAGTAAAATGCACTATCAAACTTCTAGGATAAGGCAAACAGAGACCCGATTAGATCATTTTATATTTTGGTTAATATAAGAATTCAGCGAAATTCTATCACATTTGTTCAATTTACGTCGCTCATATTTCAGATAGCGTACTGGGCTAGGCGGCATCTAAACTGCGTGGAATGGCGAGTAAAATGCACTATTAAACTTCTAGGATAAGGCAAACAGAGACCCGATTAGATCATTTTATATTACGGTTAATATAAGAATTCGGCGTAATTCTATCACATTTGTTCAATTTACGTCGCTGCTATTCCAGATAGCTTATTGTGCGTAGCGGCATCTCAAAGCGCATGCAATGACGAGCGAAATGCACTATTAAACTTCTAGGATAAGGCAAACAGAGACCCGATTAGATAATTTTATATTTTGGTTAATATAAGAATTCAGCGAAATTCTTTCACATTTGTTCAATTTACGTCGCTCATATTTCAGATAGCGAACTGGGCTATGCGGCATCTTAAAGCGCGCGGAATGGCGAGTAAAATGCACTATTAAACTTCTATGTTAGGGCAATCGGAGACCCGATTAGATCATTTTATATTTTGGTTAATATAACGATTCAGTGAAATTCTATCACATTTGTTCAATTTACGTCGCTCCTATTTCAGATAGCGTATTGGGCTAAGTGGCATCTCAAACCGCATGAAATGGCGAGTGAAATGCACTATCAGACTTCTATGGTAGGGCGAACAGAGACCCGATTAGATCATTTTACATTAAGGTTAATATAAGAATTCAGGGAAATTCTATCACATTTGATCAATTTACGTCGCTCCTATTCCAGATAGCGTATTGGGCTAAGCGGCATCTCAAAGCGCATGAAATGGCGAGTAAAATGCACTATTAAACTTCTAGGGTAGGGCAAGCAGAGACCCGATTACATCATCTAATATTATGGTTAATTTAAGAATTCAGCAAAATTCTACCACATTTGTTCAATTTACGTCGCTCCTATTTCAGATAGCGTATTGGGCTAAGCGGCATCTCAAAGCGCATGAAATGGCGAGTGAAATGCACTATTAGACTTCTATGGTAGGTCAAACAGAGACCCGATTAGATCATTTTATATTATGGTTAATTTAAGAATTCAGTGAAATTCTATCACACTTGTTCAATTTACGTCGCTCATATTTCAGATAGCGTATTGGGCTAAGCGGCATTTCAAAGCGCATGAAATGGCGAGCAAAATGCCCTATTAAACTTCTAGGATAAGGCAAACAGAGACCTGATTAGATAATTTTATATTTTGGTTAATATAAGAATTCAGCGAAATTCTTTCACATTTGTTCAATTTACGTCGCTCATATTCCAGATAGCGAACTGGGCTATGCGGCATCTTAAAGCGCGCGGAATGGCGAGTAAAATGCACTATTAGACTTCTATGGTAGGGCGAACAGAGACCCGATTAGATCATTTTACATTAAGGTTAATATAAGAATTCAGGGAAATTCTATCACATTTGATCAATTTACGTCGCTCCTATTCCAGATAGCGTATTGGGCTATGCGGCATCTCAAAGCACATGAAATGGCGAGTAAAATGCACTATTAAACTTCTAGGGTAGGTCAAACAGAGACCCGATTAGATCATTTTATATTATGGTTAATTTAAGAATTCAGTGAAATTCTATCACACTTGTTCAATTTACGTCGCTCCTATTTCAGATAGCGTATTGGGCTAAGCGGCATTTCAAAGCGCATGAAATGGCGAGTAAAATGCCCTATTAAACTTCTAGGATAAGGCAAACAGAGATCCGATTAGATCATTTTATATTATGGTTAATTTAAGATGTCAGTAAAATTTTATCACATTTGTTCAATTTGCGTCGCTCCAATTTCAGATAGCGTACTGGGCTAGGCGGCATCTTAAAGCGCGTGGAATGGCGAGAAGAATGCACTACTAAACTTCTATGATAGGGCAATCAGAGACCCGATTAGATTATTTTATATTTTGTTTAATATAAGATTTCAGGGAA
Organism: Macropis europaea; assembly: GCA_916610135.2. Taxonomy (NCBI): domain Eukaryota; kingdom Metazoa; phylum Arthropoda; class Insecta; order Hymenoptera; family Melittidae; genus Macropis; species Macropis europaea. The sequence continues at coordinate 53,030 of CAKAJE020000602.1, read as the reverse complement.
ATTCTATCACATTTGTTCTATTTACGTCGCTCCTATTTCAGATAGCGTGTTGGGCTAAGCGGCATCTCAAAGCGCATGAAACGGCGAGTAAAATGCAATACTAAACTTCTAGGATAAGGCAAACAGAGACCCGATTAGATTATTTTATATTTTGGTTAATATAAGAATTCAGCGAAATTCTCTCACATTTGTTCAACTTACGTCGCTCCCATTTCAGATAGCGTATTGGGATAAGCGGCATCTCAAAGCGCCTGAAATGGCGAGTAAAACGCACAATTAAACTACTAGGGTAGGGCAAACAGAGACCCGATTAGATCATTTTATATTGTGGTTAATTTAAGCATTCAGCAAAATTCTATCACACTTGTTCAATTTACGTCGCTCCTATTTCAGATAGCGTATTGGGCTAAGCGGCATCTCAAAGCGCATGAAATGGCGAGTAAAATGCACTATTAAACTTCTAGGGTAGGGCAAGCAGAGACCCGATTACATCATCTAATATTATGGTTAATTTAAGAATTCAGCAAAATTCTACCACATTTGTTCAATTTACGTCGCTCCTATTTCAGATAGCGTATTGGGCTAAGTGGCAGCTCAAAGCGCATGAAATGGCGAGTAAAATGCAATATTAAGCTTCTAGGGTAGGGCAAACAGACACCCGATTAGATCATTTTATATTATGGTTAATTTAAGAATTCAGCAAAATTCTATCACATTTGTTCAATTTACGTCGCTCCTATTTCAGATAGCGTATTGGGCTAAGCGGCATCTCAAAGCGCATGAAATGGCGAGTAAAATGCACTATTAAACTTCTAGGGTAGGGCAAGCAGAGACCCGATTACATCATCTAATATTATGGTTAATTTAAGAATTCAGCAAAATTCTACCACATTCGTTCAATTTACGTCGCTCCTATTTCAGATAGCGTATTGGGCTAAGCGGCATCTCAAAGCGCATGAAATGGCGAGTGAAATGCACTATTAGACTTCTATGGTAGGGCGAACAGAGACCCGATTAGATCATTTTACATTAAGGTTAATAAAAGAATTCAGCGAAATTCTACCACATTTGTTCAACTTACGTCGCTCCTATTTCAGATAGCGTATTGGGCTAAGCGGCATCACAAAGCGCATGAAACGGCGAGTAAAATGCAATACTAAACTTCTAGGATAAGGCAAACAGAGACCCGATTAGATTATTTTATATTTTGGTTAATATAAGAATTCAGCGAAATTCTCTCACATTTGTTCAACTTACGTCGCTCCCATTTCAGATAGCGTATTGGGATAAGCGGCATCTCAAAGCGCCTGAAATGGCGAGTAAAACGCACAATTAAACTACTAGGGTAGGGCAAACAGATACCCGATTAGATCATTTTATATTGTGGTTAATTTAAGCATTCAGCAAAATTCTATCACACTTGTTCAATTTACGTCGCTCCTATTTCAGATAGCGTATTGGGCTAAGCGGCATCTCAAAGCGCATGAAATGGCGAGTAAAATGCACTATCAAACTTCTAGGATAAGGCAAACAGAGACCCGATTAGATCATTTTATATTACGGTTAATATAAGAATTCAGCGTAATTCTATCACATTTGTTCAACTTACGTTGCTCCTATTTCAGGTAGCGTACTGGGCTAGGCGGCATCTTAATGTGCGTGGAATGGCGAGTAAAATGCACTATTAAACTTCTAGGATAAGGCAAACAGAGACCCGATTAGATCATTTTATATTACGGTTAATATAAGAATGCGGCGTAATTCTATCACATTTGTTCAATTTACGTCGCTGCTATTCCAGATAGCTTATTGCGCTTAGCGGCATCTCAAAGCGCATGAAATGACGAGCGAAATGCACTATTAAACTTCTAGGATAAGGCAAACAGAGACCCGATTAGATAATTTTATATTTTGGTTAATATAAGAATTCAGCGAAATTCTTTCACATTTGTTCAATTTACGTCGCTCATATTTCAGATAGCGAACTGGGCTATGCGGCATCTTAAAGCGCGCGGAATGGCGAGTAAAATGCACTATTAAACTTCTATGCTAGGGCAATCAGAGACCCGATTAGATCATTTTATATTTTGGTTAATATAAGGATTCAGTGAAATTCTATCACATTTGTTCAATTTACGTCGCTCCTATTTCAGATAGCGTATTGGGCTAAGTGGCAGCTCAAAGCGCATGAAATGGCGAGTAAAATGCAATATTAAGCTTCTAGGGTAGGGCAAACAGACACCCGATTAGATCATTTTATATTATGGTTAATTTAAGAATTCAGCAAAATTCTATCACATTTGTTCAATTTACGTCGCTCCTATTCCAGATAGCGTATTGGGCTATGCGGCATCTCAAAGCACATGAAATGGCGAGTAAAATGCACTATTAAACTTCTAGGGTAGGGCAATCAGAGACCCGAATAGATTATTTTATATTTTGTTTAATATAAGATTTCAGGGAAATTCTATCACATTTGTTCTATTTACGTCGCTCCTATTTCAGATAGCGTGTTGGGCTAAGCGGCATCTCAAAGCGCATGAAATGGCGAGTAAAATGCAATACTAAACTTCTAGGATAAGGCAAACAGAGACCCGATTAGATTATTTTATATTTTGGTTAATATAAGAATTCAGCGAAATTCTATCACATTTGTTCAACTTACGTCGCTCCTATTTCAGATAGCGTATTGGGATAAGCGGCATCTCAAAGCGCATGAAATGGCGAGTAAAATGCACAATTAAACTACTAGGGTAGGGCAAACAGAGACCCGATTAGATCATTTTATATTGTGGTTAATTTAAGCATTCAGCAAAATTCTATCACACTTGTTCAATTTACGTCGCTCCTATTTCAGATAGCGTATTGGGCTAAGCGGCATCTCAAAGCGCATGAAATGGCGAGTAAAATGCACCATCAAACTTCTAGGATAACGCAAACAGAGACCCGATTAGATCATTTTATATTACGGTTAATATAAGAATTCGGCGTAATTCTATCACATTTGTTCAACTTACGTCGCTCCTATTTCAGGTAGCGTACTGGGCTAGGCGGCATCTTAAAGCGCGTGGAATGGCGAGTAAAATGCACTATTAAACTTCTAGGATAAGGCAAACAGAGACCCGATTAGATCATTTTATATTGCGGTTAATATAAGAATTCGGCGTAATTCTTTCACATTTGTTCAATTTACGTCGCTGCTATTCCAGATAGCTTATTGTGCTTAGCGGCATCTCAAAGCGCATGAAATGACGAGTGAAATGCACTATTAAACTTCTAGGGTAGGGCAAACAGAGACCCGATTAGATCATTTTATATTAAGGTTACTTTAAGAATTCAGCGAAATTCGATCACATTTGTTCAATTTACGTCGCTCCTATTTCAGTTAGCTTATTGGGCTTAGCGGCATCTCAAAGCGCATGAAATGGGGAATAAAATGCACTATTAAACTTGTGTGATAGGGCAATCAGAGACGCGATTAGATCTTTTTATATTTTGTTTAATACAAGATTTCAGGGAAATTCTATCACATTTGTTCAATTCGTGTCGCTCATATTTCAGATAGCGTATTGCGCTAAGCGGCATCTCAAAGCGCATGAAATGGCGAGTAAAATGCACTATTAAACTCCTAGGGTAGGGCAAACGGAGACCCGATTAGATCATTTTATATTATGGTTAATTTAAGAATTCAGCAAAATTCTATCACGTTTGTTCAATTTACGTCGCTCCTATTGCAGATAGCGTATTGGGTTAAGCGGCACCTCAAAGCGCATGAAATTGCGAGTAAAATGCACTATTAAACTTCTAGGGTAGAGCAAGCAGAGACCCGATTAGATCATTTTATATTATGGTTAAATTAAGAATTCAGCGAAATTCTATCACATTTGTTCAATTTACGTCGCTCCTATTTCAGATAGCGTATTGGGCTATGCGGCATCTCAAAGCGCATGAAATGACGAGTGAAATGCACTATTATACATCTAGGGTAGGGTGAACAGAGACCCGAAGAGATCATTTTACATTAAGGTGAATATAAGAATGCAGCGTAATTCTGTCACATTTGTTCAACTTACGTCGCTCCTATTTCAGATAGCGTATTGGGCTAAGCGTCATCTCAAAGCGCATGAAAAGACGAGTGAAATGCACTATTAAACTTCTAGGGTAGGGCAAGCAGAGACCCGATTAGATCATTTTACATTATGGTTAATAAAAGAATTCAGCGTAATTCTATCACATTTATTCAACTTACGTCGCTCCTATTTCAGATAGCGTATTGGGCTAAGCGGCATCTCAAAGCGCATGAAATGGCGAGTAAAATGCACTAATAGACTTCTATGGTAGGGCGAACAGAGACCCGATTGGATAATTTTACATTAAGGTTAATATAAGAATTCACGGAAATTCTATCACATTTGTTCAATTTACGTCGCTCCTAATTCAGATAGCGTATTGGGTTAAGCGTGATCTCAAAGCGCATGAAAAGACGAGTGAAATGCACTATTAAACTTCTAGGGTAGGGCAAGCAGAGACCCGATTAGATCATTTTATGTTATGGTTAAATTAAGAATTCAGCGAAATTCTATTACATTTGTTCAATTTACGTCGCTCCAATTTCAGATAGCGTGTTGGGCTAAGCGGCATCTCAAAGCGCATGAAATGGGGAATAAAATGCACTACTAAACTTCTAGGCTAGGGCGAACAGAGACCCGGGCAGATCATTTTACATTATGGTTAATAAAAGAATTCAGCGTAATTCTATCACATGTGTTCAACTAACGTCGCTCCTATTTCAGATAGCGTATTGGGCTAAGCGGCATCTCAAAGCGCATGAAATGGCGAGTGAAATGCACTATTAGACTTCTATGGTAGGGCGAACAGAGACCCGATTGGATAATTTTACATTAAGGTTAATATAAGAATTCACGGAAATTCTATCACATTTGTTCAATTTACGTCCCTCCTATTCCAGATAGCGTATTGGGCTAAGCGGCATCTCAAAGCGCATGAAATGGCGAGTAAAATGCGCTATTAAACTTCTAGGATAAGGCAAACAGAGACCCGATTAGATCATTTTATATTACGGTTAATATAAGAATTCAGCGTAATTCTATCACATTTGTTCAATTTACGTCGCTCCTATTTCAGATAGCGTGTTGGGCAAAGCGGCATCTAAAAGCGCATGAAATGGCGAACAAAATGCACTATTAGAGTTCTATGCTCGGGCGAACAGAGATCCGATTAGATCATTTTACATTATGGTTAATAAAAGAATTCAGCGAAATTCTATCACATTTGCTCAACTTATATCGCTCCAATTTCAGAAAGCGTATGAGGCTAAGCGGCATCTCAAAGCGCATGAAATGACGAGTACAATGCACTATTAAAGTTCTAGGGTAGGGCAAACATAGACCCGATTAGATCATTTTATATGATGGTTAATTTAAGAATTGAGCGAAATTCTATCACATTTGTTCAACTTTCGTCGCTCCTATTTCAGATAGCGTATTGAGCTAAGCGGCATCTCGAAGCGCATGAAATGGCGAGTATAATGCACTATTAAACTTCTAGGATAAGGCAAAGAGAGACCCGATTAGATCATTTTATATTACGGTTAATATAAGAATTCAGCGAAATTCTATCACAATTGTTCTATTTACGTCGCTCCTATTTCAGATAGCGTATTGGGCTAAGCGGCATCTCAAAGCGCATGAAATGGCGAGTGAAATGCACTATTACACTTCTAGGGTAGGGCGAACAGAGACCCGATTAGATCATTTTACATTAAGGTTAATATAAGTATTCAGGGAAATTCTATCACCATTTGTTCAATTTACGTCGCTCCTATTGCAGATAGCGTATTGGGCTAAGCGGCATCTCAAAGCGCATGAAATGGCGAGGAAAATGCACTGTTAAACTTCTAGGGTAGGGCAAACAGAGACCCGAGTAGATCATTTTATATTACGGTTAATATAAGAATTCAGCGTAATTCTATCACATTTGTTCAACATACGTCGCTCCTATTTCAGATAGTGTACTGGGCTAGGCGGCATCTTAAAGCACGTGGAAGGGCGAGTAAAATGCACTACTAAACTTCTATAATAGGGCAATCAGAGTCCCGTTTAGATCATTTTATATTTTGTTTAATATAAGATTTCAGGGAAATTCTATCACATTTGTTCAATTTACGTCGCTCCTATTTCAGATAGCGTATTGGGCTAAGCGCCATCTCAAAGCGCATGAAATGGCGAGTAAAATGCACTATTAAACTTCTAGGGTAGGGCAAACAGAGACCCGATTAGATCATTTTATATTATGGTTAATTTAAGAACTCAGCCAAATTCTATCACATTTGTTCAATTTAGGTCGCTCCTATTTCAGATAGCGTACTGGGCTAGGCGGAATCTTAAAGCGCGTGGATTGGCGAGTAAAATGCACTATTAAACTTCTATGATAGGGCAATCGGAGACCCGATTAGATCATTTTATATTTTGGTTAATATAAGAATTCAGCGAAATTCTATTACAATTGTTCTATTTACGTCGCTCCTATTTCAGATAGCGTATTGTGCTAAGCGGCACCTCAAAGCGCATGAAATGGCGAGTGAAATGCACTATTAAACTCCTAGGGTAGGGCGAACAGAGACCCGATTAGATCATTTTACATTAAGGTTAATATAAGTATTCAGGGAAATTCTATCACATTTGTTCAATTTACGTCGCTTCTATTTCAGATAGCGTATTGGGCTAAGCGGTATCTCAAAGCGCATGAAATGGCGAGTAAAATGCACTGTTAAACTTCTAGGGTAGGGCAAACAGAGACCCGATTAGATCATTTTATATTATGGTTAATTTAAGAATTCAGCCGAATTCTATCACATTTGTTCAATTTACGTCGCTCCTATTGCAGATAGCGTATTGGGCTAAGCGGCATCACAAAGCGCATGAAATGACGAGTGAAATGCGCTTGTAATCTGCTAGGGTAGGGCGAACAGAGACCCGATTAGATCATTTTATATTACGGTTAATATAAGAATGCAGCGTAATTCTATCGCATTTGTTCAACATACGTCGCTCCTATTTCAGATAGTGTACTGGGCTAGGCGGCATCTTAAAGCACGTGGAAGGGCGAGTAAAATGCACTACTAAACTTCTATGATAGGGCAATCAGAGTCCCGTTTAGATCATTTTATATTTTGTTTAATATAAGATTTCAGAGAAATTCTATCACATTTGTACAATTTACGTCGCTCCTATTTCAGATAGCGTATTGGGCTAAGCGGCATCTCAAAGCGCATGAAATGGCGAGTAAAATGCACTATTAAACGTATAGGGTAGGGCAAACAGAGACCCGATTAGATCATTTTATATTATGGTTAATTTACGAATTCAGCAAAATTCTATCACATTTGTTCAATTTACATCGCTCCTATTTCAGATATCGTATTGGGCTAAGCGGCAACTCAAAGCGCATGAAATGACGAGTGAAATGCAGTATTAAACTTCTAGGGTAGGGAGAACAGAGACCCGATTAGATCATTTTACATTAAGGTTAATATAAGAATTCAGGGAAATTCTATCACATTTGTCCAATTTACGTCGCTCCTATTTCAGATAGCGTATTGGGCTAAGCGGCATCTCAAAGCACATGAAATGGCGAGTAAAATGCACTGCTAAACTTGTAGGGTAGGGCAAACAGAGACCCGATTAGATCATTTTATATTATTGTTAATTTAAGAATTCAGCGTAATTCTATCACATTTGTTCAACTTACGTCGCTCCTACTTCAGATAGTGTATTGGGCTAAGCGCCATCTCAAAGCGCATGAAATGGTGAGTGAAATGCACTATTAAACTTCTAGGGTAGGGCAAACAGAGACCCGATTAGATCATTTTATATTATGGTTAATTTAAGAATTCAGCCAAATTCTATCAGATTTGTTCAATTTACGTCGCTCCTATTTCAGATAGCGTACTGGGCTAGGCGGAATCTTAAAGCGCGTGGATTGGCGAATAAAATGCACTATTAAACTTCTATGATAGGGCAATCAGAGACCCGATTAGATCATTTTATATTTTGGTTAATATAAGAATTCAGCGAAATTCTATCACAATTGTTCTATTTACGTCGCTCCTATTTCAGATAGCGTATTGGGCTAAGCGGCACCTCAAAGCATATGAAATGGCGAGTGAAATGCACTATTACACTTCTAGGGTAGGGCGAACAGAGACCCGATTAGATCATTTTACATTAAGGTTAATATAAGTATTCAGGGAAATTCTATCACATTTGTTCAATTTACGTCGCTCCTATTTCAGATAGCGTATTGGGCTAAGCGGCATCTCAAAGCGCATGAAATGGCGAGTAAAATGCACTGTTAAACTTCTAGGGTAGGGCAAACAGAGACCCGATTAGATCATTTTATATTATGGTTAATTTAAGAATTCAGCCGAATTCTATCACATTTGTTCAATTTACGTCGCTCCTATTGCAGATAGCGTATTGGGCTAAGCGGCATCTCAAAGCGCATGAAATGACGAGTGAAATGCGCTTGTAATCTTCTAGGGTAGGGCGAACAGAGACCCGATTAGATCATTTTATATTACTGTTAATATAAGAATTCAGCGTAATTCTATCACATTTGTTCAACATACGTCGCTCCTATTTCAGATAGTGTACTGGGCTAGGCGGCATCTTAAAGCACGTGGAAGGGCGAGTAAAATGCACTACTAAACTTCTATGATAGGGCAATCAGAGTCCCTTTTAGATCATTTTATATTTTGTTTAATATAAGATTTCAGGGAAATTCTATCACATTTGATCAATTTACGTCGCTCCTATGTCAGATAGCGTATTGCGCTAAGCGGCATCTCAAAGCGCATGAAATGGCGAGTAAAATGCACTGCTAAACTTGTAGGGTAGGGCAAACAGAGACCCGATTAGATCATTTTATATTATGGTTAATTTAAGATGTCAGCAAAATTCTGTCACATTTGTTCAATTTACGTCGCTCCAATTTCAGGTAGCATGCTGGGCTAGGCGGCATCTTAAAGCGCGTGGAATGGCGATCAAAATGAACTATTAAACTTCTATGATAGGGCAATCAGAGACCCGACTAGATCATTTTATATTTTGGTTAATATAAGAATTCAGCGAAATTCTATCAGAATTGTTCAATTTACGTCGCTCCTACTTCAGATAGCGTACTGTGCTCGGCGGCATCTTAAAGCGCAAGAAATGGCGAGTAAAATGCACTATTAAGCTTCTAGGGTAGGGCAAACAGAGACCCGATAAGATGATTTTATATTATGGTTAATTTAAGAATTCAGCGAAACTCTATCATATTTGTTCAATTTACGTCGCTCCTATTTCAGATAGCGTATTGGGCTAAGCGGCATCTCATTGCGCATGAAATGGCGAGTAAAATTCACTATTAAACTTCTAGGATAAGGCAAACAGGGACCCGATTAGATCATTTTATATTACGGTTAATATAAGAATTCAGCGTAATTCTATCACATTTGTTCAACTTACGTCGCTCCTATTTCAGATAGCGTACTGGGCTAGGCGGCATCTTAAAGCGCGTGGAATGGCGAGTAAAATGCACTACTAAACTTCTATGATAGGGCAATCAGAGTCCCGTTTAGATCATTTTATATTTTGTTTAATATAAGATTTCACGGAAATTCTATCACAATTTTTCAACTTACGTCGCTCCTATTTCAGATAGCGTATTGGGCTAAGCGGCATCTCAAAGCGCATGATATGGCGAGCAAAATCCGCTATTAAACTTCTAGGGTGTGGCAAACAGAGACCCGATTAGATCATTTTATATTATGGTTAATTTAAGAATTCAGCAAAATTCTATCACATTTGTTCAATTTACGTCGCTCCTATTTCAGATAGCGCATTGGGCTAAGCGGCATCTCAAAGCGCATGAAATGGCGAGTAAAATTCACTATTAAACTTCTAGGGTAGGGCAAGCAGAGACCCGATTACATCATCTAATATTATGGTTAATTTAAGAATTCAGCAAAATTCTATCACATTTGTTCAATTTACGTCGCTCCTATTTCAGATAGCGTATTGGGCTAAGCGGCATCTCAAAGCGCATGAAATGGCGAGTGAAATGCACTATTAGACTTCTATGGTAGGGCGAACAGAGACCCGATTAGATCATTTTACATTAAGGTTAATATAAGAATTCAGGGAAATTCTATCACATTTGATCAATTTACGTCGCTCCTATTCCAGATAGCGTATTGGGCTATGCGGCATCTCAAAGCACATGAAATGGCGAGTAAAATGCACTATTAAACTTCTAGGGTAGGTCAAACAGAGACCCGATTAGATAATTTTCTATTATGGTTAATATAAGAATTCAGTGAAATTCTATCACACTTGTTCAATTTACGTCGCTCCTATTTCAGATAGCGTTTTGGGCTAAGCGGCATTTCAAAGCGCATGAAATGAAGAGTAAAATGCCCTATTAAACTTCTAGGATAAGGCAAACAGAGACCCGATTAGATCATTTTATATTACGGTAAATATAAGAATTTGGCGTAATTATATCACATTTGTTCAATTTACGTCGCTGCTATTCCAGATAGCTTATTGTGCTCAGCGGCATCTCAAAGCGCATGAAATGACGAGTGAAATGCACTATTAAACTTCTAGGATAAGGCAAACAGAGACCCGATTAGATCATTTTATATTTTGGTTAACATAAGAATTCAGCGAAATTCTATCACATTTGTTCAATTTACGTCGCTCATATTTCAGATAGCGAACTGGGCTATGCGGCACCTTAAATCGCGCGGAATGGCGAGTAAAATGCACTATTAAACTTCTATGCTAGGGCAATCAGAGACCCGATTAGATCATTTTATATTACGGTAAATATAAGAATTTGGCGTAATTATATCACATTTGTTCAATTTACGTCGCTGCTATTCCAGATAGCTTATTGTGCTTAGCGGCATCTCAAAGCGCATGAAATGAAGAGTAAAATGCCCTATTAAACTTCTAGGATAAGGCAAACAGAGACCCGATTAGATCATTTTATATTACGGTAAATATAAGAATTTGGCGTAATTATATCACATTTGTTCAATTTACGTCGCTGCTATTCCAGATAGCTTATTGTGCTCAGCGGCATCTCAAAGCGCATGAAATGACGAGTGAAATGCACTATTAAACTTCTAGTATAAGGCAAACAGAGACCCGATTAGATCATTTTATATTACGGTTAATATAAGAATTCAGCGAAATTCTATCACAATTGTTCTATTTACGTCGCTCCTATTTCAGATAGCGTATTGGGCTAAGCGGCATCTCAAAGCGCATGAAATGGCGAGTGAAATGCACTATTACACTTCTAGGGTAGGGCGAACAGAGACCCGATTAGATCATTTTATATTATGGTTAATTTAAGAATTCAGCCGAATTCTATCACATTTGTTCAATTTACGTCGCTCCTATTTCAGATAGCGTATTGGGCTAAGTGGCATCTCAAAGCGCATGAAATGGCGAGTAAAATGCACTATTAAACTTCTAGGGTAGGGCAAGCAGAGACCCGATTACATATTCTAATATTATGGTTAATTTAAGAATTCAGCAAAATTCTATCACATTTGTTCAATTTACGTCGCTCCTATTTCAGATAGCGTATTGGGCTAAGCGGCATCTCAAAGCGCATGAAATGGCGAGTGAAATGCACTATTAGACTTCTATGGTAGGGCGAACAGAGACCCGATTAGGTCATTTTACATTATGGTTAATAAAAGAGTTCAGCGAAATTCTATCACATTTGTTCAACTTATATCGCTCCTATTTCAGATAGCGTATTACGCTAAGCGGCATTTCAAAGCGCATGAAATGGCGAGTAAAATGCCCTATTAAACTTCTAGGATAAGGCAAACAGAGACCCGATTAGATCATTTTATATTACGGTAAATATAAGAATTCGGCGTAATTCTATCACATTTGTTCAATTTACGTCGCTGCTATTCCAGATAGCTTATTGTGCTTAGCGGCATCTCAAAGCGCATGAAATGACGAGTGAAATGCACTAGTAAACTTCTATGATAGGGCAATCAGAGACCCGATTAGATCATTTTATATTTTGGTTAATTTAAGAATTCAACGAAATTCTATCACATTTGTTCAATTTACGGCGCTCCTATTACAGATAGCGTATTGGGCTAAGCGGCATCTCAAAGCGCATGAAATGCCGAGTAAAACGCACTATTAAACATCTAGGGTAGGGCAAACAGGGACCCGATTAGATCATTTTATATTACGGTTAATATAAGAATTCAGCGTAATTCTATCACATTTGTTAAACTTACGTCCCTCCTATTTCAGATAGCGTACTGGGCTAAGCGACATCTTAAAGCGCATGAAATGATGAGTGAAATACACTATTAAACTTCTATGATAGGGCAATCAGAGACCCGATTAGATCATTTTATATTTTGGTTAATTTAAGAATTCAACGAAATTATATCACATTTGTTCAATTTACGTCGCTCCTATTTCAGATAGCGTGTTGGGCTAAGCGGCATCTCAAAGCGCATGAAATGGCGAGAAAAATGCACTATTAAACTTCTAGGGTAAGGCAAACAGGGACCCGATTAGATCATTTTATATTACGGTTAATATAAGAATTCAGCGTAATTCTATCACATTTGTTAAACTTACGTCGCTCCTATTTCAGATAGCGTACTGGGCTAAGCGGCATCTTAAAGCGCATGAAATGATGAGTGAAATGCACTATTAAACTTCTATGATAGGGCAATCACAGACCCGATTAGATCATTTTATATTTTGGTTAATTTAAGAATTCAACGAAATTCTATCACATTTGTTCAATTTACGTCGCTCCTATTACAGATAGCGTATTGGGCTAAGCGGCATCTCAAAGCGCATGAAATGCCGAGTAAAACGCGCTATTAAACGTCTAGGGTAGGGCAAACAGAGACCCGATTAGATCATTTTACATTATGGTTAATAAAAGAATTCAGCGAAATTCTATCACATTTGTTCAATTTACGTCGCTCCTATTCCAGATAGCGTATTGGGCTAAGCGGCATCTCAAAGCGCATGAAATTACGAGTGAAATGCTCTATTAAACTTCTAGGGTAGGGCAAACAGAGACCTGATTAGATCATTTTACATTATGGTTAATAAAAGAATTCAGCGAAATTCTATCACATTTGTTCAATTTACGTCGCTCCTATTCCAGATAGCGTATTGGGCTAAGCGGCATCTCAAAGCGCATGAAATGGCGAGAAAAATGCACTATTAAACTTCTAGGGTAAGGCAAACAGGGACCCGATTAGATCATTTTATATTACGGTTAATATAAGAATTCAGCGTAATTCTATCACATTTGTTCAACTTACGTCGCTCCTATTTCAGATAGCGTATTGGGCTAAGCGGCATCTCAAAGCGCATGAAATGGCGAGTAATATGCACTATTAGATTTCTATGGTAGGGCGTACAGAGACCCGATTAGATCATTTTATATTATGGTTAATTTAAGAATTCAGCAAAATTCTATCACATTTGTTCAATTTACGTCGCTCCTATTTCAGATACCGTACTGGGCTCGGCGGCATCTTAAAGCGCGTGGAATGGCGAGTGAAATGCACTATTAGACTTCTATGGTAGGGCGAACAGAGACCCGACTTGATCATTTTACATTAAGGTTAATATAAGAATTCAGGGAAATTCTATCACTTTTGTTCAATTTACGTCGCTGCCATTTCAGATAGCGTATTGGGCGAAGCGGCATCTCAAAGCGCATGAAATGGCGACTAAAATGCACTATTAAACTTCTAGGGTAGGGCAAGCAGAGACCCGATTAGATCATTTTATATTATGGTTAATTTAAGATTTCAGCAAAATTCTATCACATTTGTTCAATTTACGTCGCTCCTATTTCAGATAGCGTACTGGGTTCGGCCGCATCTTAAAGCGCGTGGAATGGCGAGTGAAATGCACTATTAGACTTCTATGGTAGGGCGAACAGAGACCCGATTAGATCATTTTACATTATGGTTAATAAAAGAATTCAGCGAAATTCTATCACATTTGTTCAACTTACGTCGCTCCTATTTCAGATAGCGTATTGGGCTAAGCCGCATCTCAAAGCGCATGAAATGGCGAGTAAAATGCACTATTAGATTTCTATGGTAGGGCGTACAGAGACCCGATTAGATCATTTTATATTATGGTTAATTTAAGAATTCAGCAAAATTCTATCACATTTGTACAATTTACGTCGCTCCTATTTCAGATACCGTACTGGGCTCGGCGGCATCTTAAAGCGCGTGGAATGGCGAGTGAAATGCACTGTTAGACTTCTATGGTAGGGCGAACAGAGACCCGACTAGATCATTTTACATTAAGGTTAATATAAGAATTCAGGGAAATTCTATCACTTTTGTTCAATTTACGTCGCTGCCATTTCAGATAGCGTATTGGGCGAAGCGGCATCTCAAAGCGCATGAAATGGCGACTAAAATGCACTATTAAACTTCTAGGGTAGGGCAAGCAGAGACCCGATTAGATCATTTTATATTATGGTTAATTTAAGATTTCAGCAAAATTCTATCACATTTGTTCAATTTACGTCGCTCCTATTTCAGATAGCGTACTGGGTTCGGCCGCATCTTAAAGCGCGTGGAATGGCGAGTGAAATGCACTATTAGACTTCTATGGTAGGGCGAACAGAGACCCGATTAGATCATTTTATATTATGGTTAATTTAAGAATTCAGCGAAATTCTATCACATTTGTTCAATTTAGGTCGCTCCTATTTCAGATAGCTTACTGGGCTAGGCGGAATCTTAAAGCGCGTGGATTGGCGAGTAAAATGCACTATTAAACTTCTATGATAGGGCAATCGGAGACCCGATTAGATCATTTTATATTTTGGTTAATATAAGAATTCAGCGAAATTCTATTACAATTGTTCTATTTACGTCGCTCCTATCTCAGATAGCGTATTGGGCTAAGCGGCACCTCAAAGCGCATGAAATGGCGAGTGAAATGCACTATTAAACTTCTAGGGTAGGGCGAACAGAGACCCGATTAGATCATTTTACATTAAGGTTAATATAAGTATTCAGGGAAATTCTATCACATTTGTTCAATTTACGTCGCTTCTATTTCAGATAGCGTATTGGGCTAAGCGGTATCTCAAAGCGCATGAAATGGCGAGTAAAATGCACTGTTAAACTTCTAGGGTAGGGCAAACAGAGACCCGATTAGATCATTTTATATTATGGTTAATTTAAGAATTCAGCCGAATTCTATCACATTTGTTCAATTTACGTCGCTCCTATTGCAGATAGCGTATTGGGCTAAGCGGCATCTCAAAGCGCATGAAATGACGAGTGAAATGCGCTTGTAATCTTCTAGGGTAGGGTGAACAGAGACCCGATTAGATCATTTTATATTACGGTTAATATAAGAATTCAGCGTAATTCTATCACATTTGTTCAACATACGTCGCTCCTATTTCAGATAGTGTACTGGGCTAGGCGGCATCTTAAAGCACGTGGAAGGGCGAGTAAAATGCACTACTAAACTTCTATGATAGGGCAATCAGAGTCCCGTTTAGATCATTTTATATTTTGTTTAATACAAGATTTCAGGGAAATTCTATCACATTTGTTCAATTTACGTCGCTCCTATGTCAGATAGCGTATTGGGCTAAGCGGCATCTCAAAGCGCATGAAATGGCGAGTAAAATGCACTATTAAACTTATAGGGTAGGGCAAACAGAGACCCGATTAGATCATATTATATTATGGTTAATTTACGAATTCAGCAAAATTCTATCACATTTGTTCAATTTACATCGCTCCTATTTCAGATATCGTATTGGGCTAAGCGGCAACTCAAAGCGCATGAAATGACGAGTGAAATGCAGTATTAAACTTCTAGGGTAGGGAGAACAGAGACCCGATTAGATCGTTTTACATTAAGGTTAATATAAGAATTCAGGGAAATTCTATCACGTTTGTTCAATTTACGTCGCTCCTATTTCAGATAGCGTATTGGGCTAAGCGGCATCTCAAAGCGCATGAAATGACGAGTGAAAGGCACTCTTAAACTTCTAGGGTAGGGTGAACAGAGAACCGATTAGATCATTTTATATTACGGTTAATATAAGAATTCAGCGTAATTCTATCACATTTGTTCAACTTACGTCGCTCCTACTTCAGATAGCGTACTGGGCTCGGCGGCATCTTAAAGCGCAAGAAATGGCGAGTAAAATGCACTATTAAACTTCTAGGGTAGGGCAAACAGAGACCCGATTAGATCATTTTATACTACGGTTAATATAAGAATTCAGCGTAATTCTATCATATTTGTTCAACTTACGTCGCTTCTATTTCAGATAGCGTACTGGGCTAGGCGGCATCTTAAAGCGCGTGGAATGGCGAGTAAAATGCACTACAAAACTTCTATGATAGGGCAATCAGAGACCCGTTTAGATCATTTTATATTTTGTTTAATATAAGATTTCAGGGAAATTCTATCACATTTGTTCAATTTACGTCGCTCCTATTTCAGATAGCGTATTGGGCTAAGCGGCATCTCAAAGCGCATGAAATGGAGAATAAAATGCACAATGAAACTTCTAGGCTAGGGAGAACAGAGACCCGATTAGGTCATTTTACATTATGGTTCATAAAAGAATTCAGCGAAATTCTATCACAATTTTTCAACTTACGTCGCTCCTATTTCAGATAGCGTATTGGGCTAAGCGGCATCTCAAAGCGCATGAAATGGGGAGCAAAATCCGCTATTAAACTTCTAGGGTGTGGCAAACAGAGACCCGATTAGATCATTTTATATTATGGTTAATTTAAGAATTCAGCAAAATTCTATCACATTTGTTCAATTTACGTCGCTCCTATTTCAGATAGCGTATTGGGCTAAGTGGCATCTCAAAGCGCATGAAATGGCGAGTAAAATGCACTATTAAACTTCTAGGATAAGGCAAACAGAGACCCGATTAGATCATTTTATATTACGGTAAATATAAGAATTTGGCGTAATTATATCACATTTGTTCAATTTACGTCGCTGCTATTCCAGATAGCTTATTGTGCTTAGCGGCATCTCAAAGCGCATGAAATGACGAGTGAAATGCACTAGTAAACTTCTATGATAGGGCAATCAGAGACCCGATTAGATCATTTTATATTTTGGTTAATTTAAGAATTCAACGAAATTCTATCACATTTGTTCAATTTACGGCGCTCCTATTACAGATAGCGTATTGGGCTAAGCGGCATCTCAAAGCGCATGAAATGCCGAGTAAAACGCACTATTAAACATCTAGGGTAGGGCAAACAGGGACCCGATTAGATCATTTTATATTACGGTTAATATAAGAATTCAGCGTAATTCTATCACATTTGTTAAACTTACGTCCCTCCTATTTCAGATAGCGTACTGGGCTAAGCGACATCTTAAAGCGCATGAAATGATGAGTGAAATACACTATTAAACTTCTATGATAGGGCAATCAGAGACCCGATTAGATCATTTTATATTTTGGTTAATTTAAGAATTCAACGAAATTATATCACATTTGTTCAATTTACGTCGCTCCTATTTCAGATAGCGTGTTGGGCTAAGCGGCATCTCAAAGCGCATGAAATGGCGAGTAAAATGCACTATTAAACTTCTAGGGTAAGGCAAACAGGGACCCGATTAGATCATTTTATATTACGGTTAAGATAAGAATTCAGCGTAATTCTATCACATTTGTTAAACTTACGTCGCTCCTATTTCAGATAGCGTACTGGGCTAAGCGGCATCTTAAAGCGCATGAAATGATGAGTGAAATGCACTATTAAACTTCTATGATAGGGCAATCACAGACCCGATTAGATCATTTTATATTTTGGTTAATTTAAGAATTCAACGAAATTCTATCACATTTGTTCAATTTACGTCGCTCCTATTACAGATAGCGTATTGGGCTAAGCGGCATCTCAAAGCGCATGAAATGCCGAGTAAAACGCACTATTAAACATCTAGGGTAGGGCAAACAGAGACCCGATTAGATCATTTTACATTATGGTTAATAGAAGAATTCAGCGAAATTCTATCACATTTGTTCAATTTACGTCGCTCCTATTCCAGATAGCGTATTGGGCTAAGCGGCATCTCAAAGCGCATGAAATTACGAGTGAAATGCTCTATTAAACTTCTAGAGTAGGGCAAACAGAGACCCGATTAGATCATTTTACATTATGGTTAATAAAAGAATTCAGCGAAATTCTATCACATTTGTTCAATTTACGTCGCTCCTATTCCAGATAGCGTATTGGGCTAAGCGGCATCTCAAAGCGCATGAAATTACGAGGGATATGCACTATTAAACTTCTAGGGTAGGACAAACAGAGACCCGATTAGATCATTTTATATTATGGTTAATTTAAGAATTCAGCAAAATCCTATCACATTTGTTCAATTTACGTCGCTCCGATTTCAGATAGCGTACTGGACTAAGCGGCATCTTAAAGCGCGTGGAATGGCGAGTAAAATGCACTATTAAACTCCTATGGTAGGGCAATCAGAGACCCGATGAGATGATTTTATATTTTGTTTTATATAAGATTTCAGGGAAATTCTATCACATTTGTTCAATTCAGGCCGCTCCTATTTCAGATAGCGTATTGGGCTAAGCGGCATCTCAAAGCGCATGAAATGGCGAGTAAAATGCACTATTAAAGTTCTAGGGTAAGGCAAACAGGGACCCGATTAGATCATTTTATATTACGGTTAATATAAGAATTCAGCGAAATTCTATCACATTTATTCAATTTACGTCGCTCCTATTTCAGATAGCTTATAGGGCTAAGCGGCATCTCAAAGCGCATGAAATGACGAGTGAAATGCACTATTAAACTTCTAGGATAGGGCGAACGGAGACCCGATTAGATCATTTTACATTAATGTTAATATAAGATTTCAGGGAAATTCTATCACATTTGTTCAATTCAGGCCGCTCCTATTTCAGATAGCGTACTGGGCTAGGCGGCATCTTAAAGCGCGTGGAATGGCGAGTAAAATGCACTACTAAACTTCTATGATAGGGCAATCAGAGACCCGATTAGATCATTTTATATTTTGTATAATATCAGATTTCAGGGAATATTTATCACATTTGTTAAATTTACGTTGCTCCTAATTCAGATAGCGTATTCGGCTAAGCGGCATCTCAAAGCGCATGAAATGGCGAATGAAATGCACTGTTAAACTTCTAGGCTAGGGCGAACAGAGACCCGATCAGATCATTTTACATTATGGTTAATAAAAGAATTCAGCGAAATTCTATCACATTTGTTCAACTTACGTCGCTCGTATTTCAGATAGCGTATTGGGCTAGGCGGCATCTCAAAGAGCATGAAATGGCGAGTAAAATGCACTATTAGACTTCTATGGTAGGGCGAACAGGGACCCGATTAGATCATTTTATATTATGGTTAATTTAAGAATTCAGCAAAATTCTATCACATTTGTTCAATTTACGTCGCTCCTATTTCAGATACCGTACTGGGCTCGGCGGCATCTTAAAGCGCGTGGAATGGCGAGTGAAATGCACTATTAGACTTCTATGGTAGGGCGAACAGAGACCCGACTAGATCATTTTACATTAAGGTTAATACAAGAATTCAGGGAAATTCTATCACATTAGTTCAACTTACGTCGCTCCTATTTCAGATAGCGTATTGGGCAAAGCGGCATCTCAAAGCGCATGAATTGACGAGTAAAATGCACTATTAAACGTCTAGGGTAGGGCAAGCAGAGACTCGATTAGATCATTTTATATTAAGGTTAATTAAGAATTCAACAAAATTCTATCACATTCGTTCAATTTAGGTTGCTCCTATTTCAGATAGCGTACTGGGCTAAGCGGCATCTCAAAGTGCATGAAATGGCGAGTGAAATGCACTATATGACTTCTATGGTAGGGCGAACAGAGACCCGATTAGATAATTTTACATTGAGGTTAATATAAGAATTCACAGAAATTCTATCACATTTGTACAATTTACGTCGCTCCTATTGCAGATAGCGTATTGGGCTATGCGGCATCTCAAAGCGCATGAAATGGCGAGTAAAATGCACCGTTAAACTTCTAGGGTAGGGCAAACAGAGACCCGATTAGATCATTTGTTATTATGGTTAATTTAAGAATGCAGCGAAATTCTATCACATTTGTTCAATTTATGTCGCTCCTATTTCAGATAGCGTATTGGGCGAAGCGGCATCTCGAAGCGCATGAAATGGCGAGTATAATGCACTATTAAACTTCTAGGGTAAGGCAAACAGAGGCCCGATTACATCATTTTATATTACGGTTAATGTAAGAATGCAGCGTAATTCTATCACATTTGTTCAACTTACGTCGCTCATATTTCAGATAGCGTACTGGGCTAGGCGGCATCTTAAAGCGCGTGGAATGGCGAGTAAAATGCACTACTAATCTTCTATGATAGGGCAATCAGAGACCCGATTAGATCATTTTATATTTTGTTTAATATAAGATTTCAGGGAAATTCTATCACATTTGTTCAATTTACGTCGCTCGCATTTCAGATAGCGTATTGGGCGAAGCGGCATCTCAAAGCGCATGAAATGGCGACTAAAATGCACTATTAAACTTCTAGGGTAGGGCAAGCAGAGACCCGATTAGATCATTTTATATTATGGTTAATTTAAGATTTCAGCAAAATTCTATCACATTTGTTCAATTTACGTCGCTCCTATTTCAGATAACGTACTGGGTTCGGCCGCATCTTAAAGCGCGTGGAATGGCGAGTGAAATGCACTATTAGACTTCTATGGTAGGGCGAACAGAGACCCGATTAGATCATTTTACATTAAGGTTAATATAAGAATTCAGGGAAATTCTATCACATTTGATCAATTTACGTCGCTCCTATTCCAGATAGCGTATTGGGCTATGCGGCATCTCAAAGCGCATGAAATGAAGAGTAAAATGCCCTATTAAACTTCTAGGATAAGGCAAACAGAGACCCGATTAGATCATTTTATATTACGGTAAATATAAGAATTTGGCGTAATTATATCACATTTGTTCAATTTACGTCGCTGCTATTCCAGATAGCTTATTGTGCTCAGCGGCATCTCAAAGCGCATGAAATGACGAGTGAAATGCACTATTAAACTTCTAGGATAAGGCAAACAGAGACCCGATTAGATCATTTTATATTTTGGTTAATATAAGAATTCAGCGAAATTCTATCACATTTGTTCAATTTACGTCGCTCATATTTCAGATAGCGAACTGGGCTATGCGGCACCTTAAAGCGCGCGGAATGGCGAGTAAAATGCACTATTAAACTTCTATGCTAGGGCAATCAGAGACCCGATTAGATCATTTTATATTACGGTAAATATAAGAATTTGGCGTAATTATATCACATTTGTTCAATTTACGTCGCTGCTATTCCAGATAGCTTATTGTGCTTAGCGGCATCTCAAAGCGCATGAAATGAAGAGTAAAATGCCCTATTAAACTTCTAGGATAAGGCAAACAGAGACCCGATTAGATCATTTTATATTACGGTTAATATAAGAATTCAGCGAAATTCTATCACAATTGTTCTATTTACGTCGCTCCTATTTCAGATAGCGTATTGGGCTAAGCGGCATCTCAAAGCGCATGAAATGGCGAGTGAAATGCACTATTACACTTCTAGGGTAGGGCGAACAGAGACCCGATTCGATCATTTTACATTAAGGTTAATATAAGTATTCAGGGAAATTCTATCACATTTGTCCAATTTACGTCGCTCCTATTTCAGATAGCGTATTGGGCTAAGCGGCATCTCAAAGCACATGAAATGGCGAGTAAAATGCACTGCTAAACTTGTAGGGTAGGGCAAACAGAGACCCGATTAGATCATTTTATATTATGGTTAATTTAAGAATTCAGCCAAATTCTATCACATTTGTTCAATTTACGTCGCTCCTATTTCAGATAGCGTATTGGGCTAAGCGGCATCTCAAAGCGCATGAAATGACGAGTGAAATGCGCTTGTAATCTTCTAGGGTAGGGCGAACAGAGACCCGATTAGATCATTTTATATTATGGTTAATTTAAGATGTCAGCAAAATTCTGTCACATTTGTTCAATTTACGTCGCTCCAATTTCAGGTAGCATACTGGGCTAGGCGGCATCTTAAAGCGCGTGGAATGGCGATCAAAATGAACTATTAAACTTCTATGATAGGGCAATCAGAGACCCGACTAGATCATTTTATATTTTGGTTAATATAAGAATTCAGCGAAATTCTATCAGAATTGTTCAATTTACGTCGCTCCTACTTCAGATAGCGTACTGTGCTCGGCGGCATCTTAAAGCGCAAGAAATGGCGAGTAAAATGCACTATTAAGCTTCTAGGGTAGGGCAAACAGAGACCCGATAAGATGATTTTATATTATGGTTAATTTAAGAATTCAGCGAAACTCTATCATATTTGTTCAATTTACGTCGCTCCTATTTCAGATAGCGTATTGGGCTAAGCGGCATCTCATTGCGCATGAAATGGCGAGTAAAATTCACTATTAAACTTCTAGGATAAGGCAAACAGGGACCCGATTAGATCATTTTATATTACGGTTAATATAAGAATTCAGCGTAATTCTATCACATTTGTTCAACTTACGTCGCTCCTATTTCAGATAGCGTACTGGGCTAGGCGGCATCTTAAAGCGCGTGGAATGGCGAGTAAAATGCACTACTAAACTTCTATGATAGGGCAATCAGAGTCCCGTTTAGATCATTTTATATTTTGTTTAATATAAGATTTCAGGGAAATTCTATCACAATTTTTCAACTTACGTCGCTCCTATTTCAGATAGCGTATTGGGCTAAGCGGCATCTCAAAGCGCATGATATGGCGAGCAAAATCCGCTATTAAACTTCTAGGGTGTGGCAAACAGAGACCCGATTAGATCATTTTATATTATGGTTAATTTAAGAATTCAGCAAAATTCTATCACATTTGTTCAATTTACGTCGCTCCTATTTCAGATAGCGTATTGGGCTAAGCGGCATCTCAAAGCGCATGAAATGGCGAGTAAAATTCACTATTAAACTTCTAGGGTAGGGCAAGCAGAGACCCGATTACATCATCTAATATTATGGTTAATTTAAGAATTCAGCAAAATTCTATCACATTTGTTCAATTTACGTCGCTCCTATTTCAGATAGCGTATTGGGCTAAGCGGCATCTCAAAGCGCATGAAATGGCGAGTGAAATGCACTATTAGACTTCTATGGTAGGGCGAACAGAGACCCGATTAGATCATTTTACATTAAGGTTAATATAAGAATTCAGGGAAATTCTATCACATTTGATCAATTTACGTCGCTCCTATTCCAGATAGCGTATTGGGCTATGCGGCATCTCAAAGCACATGAAATGGCGAGTAAAATGCACTATTAAACTTCTAGGGTAGGTCAAACAGAGACCCGATTAGATAATTTTCTATTATGGTTAATATAAGAATTCAGTGAAATTCTATCACACTTGTTCAATTTACGTCGCTCCTATTTCAGATAGCGTATTGGGCTAAGCGGCATTTCAAAGCGCATGAAATGAAGAGTAAAATGCCCTATTAAACTTCTAGCATAAGGCAAACAGAGACCCGATTAGATCATTTTATATTACGGTAAATATAAGAATTTGGCGTAATTATATCACATTTGTTCAATTTACGTCGCTGCTATTCCAGATAGCTTATTGTGCTCAGCGGCATCTCAAAGCGCATGAAATGACGAGTGAAATGCACTATTAAACTTCTAGGATAAGGCAAACAGAGACCCGATTAGATCATTTTATATTTTGGTTAATATAAGAATTCAGCGAAATTCTATCACATTTGTTCAATTTACGTCGCTCATATTTCAGATAGCGAACTGGGCTATGCGGCACCTTAAATCGCGCGGAATGGCGAGTAAAATGCACTATTAAACTTCTATGCTAGGGCAATCAGAGACCCGATTAGATCATTTTATATTACGGTAAATATAAGAATTTGGCGTAATTATATCACATTTGTTCAATTTACGTCGCTGCTATTCCAGATAGCTTATTGTGCTTAGCGGCATCTCAAAGCGCATGAAATGAAGAGTAAAATGCCCTATTAAACTTCTAGGATAAGGCAAACAGAGACCCGATTAGATCATTTTATATTACGGTAAATATAAGAATTTGGCGTAATTATATCACATTTGTTCAATTTACGTCGCTGCTATTCCAGATAGCTTATTGTGCTCAGCGGCATCTCAAAGCGCATGAAATGACGAGTGAAATGCACTATTAAACTTCTAGGATAAGGCAAACAGAGACCCGATTAGATCATTTTATATTACGGTTAATATAAGAATTCAGCGAAATTCTATCACAATTGTTCTATTTACGTCGCTCCTATTTCAGATAGCGTATTGGGCTAAGCGGCATCTCAAAGCGCATGAAATGGCGAGTGAAATGCACTATTACACTTCTAGGGTAGGGCGAACAGAGACCCGATTCGATCATTTTACGTTAAGGTTAATATAAGTATTCAGGGAAATTCTATCACCATTTGTTCAATTTACGTCGCTCCTATTGCAGATAGCGTATTGGGCTAAGCGGCATCTCAAAGCGCATGAAATGGCGAGGAAAATGCACTGTTAAACTTCTAGGGTAGGGCAAACAGAGACCCGAGTAGATCATTTTATATTACGGTTAATATAAGAATTCAGCGTAATTCTATCACATTTGTTCAACATACGTCGCTCCTATTTCAGATAGTGTACTGGGCTAGGCGGCATCTTAAAGCACGTGGAAGGGCGAGTAAAATGCACTACTAAACTTCTATAATAGGGCAATCAGAGTCCCGTTTAGATCATTTTATATTTTGTTTAATATAAGATTTCAGGGAAATTCTATCACATTTGTTCAATTTACATCGCTCCTATTTCAGATAGCGTATTGGGCTAAGCGCCATCTCAAAGCGCATGGAATGGCGAGTAAAATGCACTATTAAACTTCTAGGGTAGGGCAAACAGAGACCCGATTAGATCATTTTATATTATGGTTAATTTAAGAATTCGGCCAAATTCTATCACATTTGTTCAATTTAGGTCGCTCCTATTTCAGATAGCGTACTGGGCTAGGCGGAATCTTAAAGCGCGTGGATTGGCGAGTAAAATGCACTATTAAACTTCTATGATAGGGCAATCGGAGACCCGATTAGATCATTTTATATTTTGGTTAATATAAGAATTCAGCGAAATTCTATTACAATTGTTCTATTCACGTCGCTCCTATTTCAGATAGCGTATTGGGCTAAGCGGCACCTCAAAGCGCATGAAATGGCGAGTGAAATGCACTATTAAACTTCTAGGGTAGGGCGAACAGAGACCCGATTAGATCATTTTACATTAAGGTTAATATAAGTATTCAGGGAAATTCTATCACATTTGTTCAATTTACGTCGCTTCTATTTCAGATAGCGTATTGGGCTAAGCGGTATCTCAAAGCGCATGAAATGGCGAGTAAAATGCACTGTTAAACTTCTAGGGTAGGGCAAACAGAGACCCGATTAGATCATTTTATATTATGGTTAATTTAAGAATTCAGCCGAATTCTATCACATTTGTTCAATTTACGTCGCTCCTATTGCAGATAGCGTATTGGGCTAAGCGGCATCTCAAAGCGCATGAAATGACGAGTGAAATGCGCTTGTAATCTTCTAGGGTAGGGTGAACAGAGACCCGATTAGATCATTTTATATTACGGTTAATATAAGAATTCAGCGTAATTCTATCACATTTGTTCAACATACGTCGCTCCTATTTCAGATAGTGTACTGGGCTAGGCGGCATCTTAAAGCACGTGGAAGGGCGAGTAAAATGCACTACTAAACTTCTATGATAGGGCAATCAGAGTCCCGTTTAGATCATTTTATATTTTGTTTAATACAAGATTTCAGGGAAATTCTATCACATGTGTTCAATTTACGTCGCTCCTATGTCAGATAGCGTATTGGGCTAAGCGGCATCTCAAAGCGCATGAAATGGCGAGTAAAATGCACTATTAAACTTATAGGGTAGGGCAAACAGAGACCCGATTAGATCATATTATATTATGGTTAATTTACGAATTCAGCAAAATTCTATCACATTTGTTCAATTTACATCGCTCCTATTTCAGATATCGTATTGGGCTAAGCGGCAACTCAAAGCGCATGAAATGACGAGTGAAATGCAGTATTAAACTTCTAGGGTAGGGAGAACAGAGACCCGATTAGATCGTTTTACATTAAGGTTAATATAAGAATTCAGGGAAATTCTATCACGTTTGTTCAATTTACGTCGCTCCTATTTCAGATAGCGTATTGGGCTAAGCGGCATCTCAAAGCGCATGAAATGACGAGTGAAAGGCACTCTTAAACTTCTAGGGTAGGGTGAACAGAGAACCGATTAGATCATTTTATATTACGGTTAATATAAGAATTCAGCGTAATTCTATCACATTTGTTCAACATACGTCGCTTCTATTTCAGATAGCGTACTGGGCTAGGCGGCATCTTAAAGCGCGTGGAATGGCGAGTAAAATGCACTACTAAACTTCTATGATAGGGCAATCAGAGTCCCGTTTAGATCATTTTATATTTTGTTTAATATAAGATTTCAGGGAAATTCTATCACCATTTGTTCAATTTACGTCGCTCCTATTGCAGATAGCGTATTGGGCTAAGCGGCATCTCAAAGCGCATGAAATGGCGAGGAAAATGCACTGTTAAACTTCTAGGGTAGGGCAAACAGAGACCCGAGTAGATCATTTTATATTACGGTTAATATAAGAATTCAGCGTAATTCTATCACATTTGTTCAACATACGTCGCTCCTATTTCAGATAGTGTACTGGGCTAGGCGGCATCTTAAAGCACGTGGAAGGGCGAGTAAAATGCACTACTAAACTTCTATAATAGGGCAATCAGAGTCCCGTTTAGATCATTTTATATTTTGTTTAATATAAGATTTCAGGGAAATTCTATCACATTTGTTCAATTTACATCGCTCCTATTTCAGATAGCGTATTGGGCTAAGCGCCATCTCAAAGCGCATGGAATGGCGAGTAAAATGCACTATTAAACTTCTAGGGTAGGGCAAACAGAGACCCGATTAGATCATTTTATATTATGGTTAATTTAAGAATTCGGCCAAATTCTATCACATTTGTTCAATTTAGGTCGCTCCTATTTCAGATAGCGTACTGGGCTAGGCGGAATCTTAAAGCGCGTGGATTGGCGAGTAAAATGCACTATTAAACTTCTATGATAGGGCAATCGGAGACCCGATTAGATCATTTTATATTTTGGTTAATATAAGAATTCAGCGAAATTCTATTACAATTGTTCTATTCACGTCGCTCCTATTTCAGATAGCGTATTGGGCTAAGCGGCACCTCAAAGCGCATGAAATGGCGAGTGAAATGCACTATTAAACTTCTAGGGTAGGGCGAACAGAGACCCGATTAGATCATTTTACATTAAGGTTAATATAAGTATTCAGGGAAATTCTATCACATTTGTTCAATTTACGTCGCTTCTATTTCAGATAGCGTATTGGGCTAAGCGGTATCTCAAAGCGCATGAAATGGCGAGTAAAATGCACTGTTACACTTCTAGGGTAGGGCAAACAGAGACCCGATTAGATCATTTTATATTATGGTTAATTTAAGAATTCAGCCGAATTCTATCACATTTGTTCAATTTACGTCGCTCCTATTGCAGATAGCGTATTGGGCTAAGCGGCATCTCAAAGCGCATGAAATGACGAGTGAAATGCGCTTGTAATCTTCTAGGGTAGGGTGAACAGAGACCCGATTAGATCATTTTATATTACGGTTAATATAAGAATTCAGCGTAATTCTATCACATTTGTTCAACATACGTCGCTCCTATTTCAGATAGTGTACTGGGCTAGGCGGCATCTTAAAGCACGTGGAAGGGCGAGTAAAATGCACTACTAAACTTCTATGATAGGGCAATCAGAGTCCCGTTTAGATCATTTTATATTTTGTTTAATACAAGATTTCAGGGAAATTCTATCACATGTGTTCAATTTACGTCGCTCCTATGTCAGATAGCGTATTGGGCTAAGCGGCATCTCAAAGCGCATGAAATGGCGAGTAAAATGCACTATTAAACTTATAGGGTAGGGCAAACAGAGACCCGATTAGATCATATTATATTATGGTTAATTTGCGAATTCAGCAAAATTCTATCACATTTGTTCAATTTACATCGCTCCTATTTCAGATATCGTATTGGGCTAAGCGGCAACTCAAAGCGCATGAAATGACGAGTGAAATGCAGTATTAAACTTCTAGGGTAGGGAGAACAGAGACCCGATTAGATCGTTTTACATTAAGGTTAATATAAGAATTCAGGGAAATTCTATCACGTTTGTTCAATTTACGTCGCTCCTATTTCAGATAGCGTATTGGGCTAAGCGGCATCTCAAAGCGCATGAAATGACGAGTGAAAGGCACTCTTAAACTTCTAGGGTAGGGTGAACAGAGAACCGATTAGATCATTTTATATTACGGTTAATATAAGAATTCAGCGTAATTCTATCACATTTGTTCAACTTACGTCGCTCCTACTTCAGATAGCGTACTGGGCTCGGCGGCATCTTAAAGAGCAAGAAATGGCGAGTAAAATGCACTATTAAACTTCTAGGGTAGGGCAAACAGAGACCCGATTAGATCATTTTATACTACGGTTAATATAAGAATTCAGCGTAATTCTATCATATTTGTTCAACTTACGTCGCTTCTATTTCAGATAGCGTACTGGGCTAGGCGGCATCTTAAAGCGCGTGGAATGGCGAGTAAAATGCACTACTAAACTTCTATGATAGGGCAATCAGAGTCCCGTTTAGATCATTTTATATTT
The DNA here is from genome assembly GCA_916610135.2 of Macropis europaea. Taxonomy (NCBI): domain Eukaryota; kingdom Metazoa; phylum Arthropoda; class Insecta; order Hymenoptera; family Melittidae; genus Macropis; species Macropis europaea. The sequence goes on along the minus strand of CAKAJE020000602.1, from coordinate 24,012 downwards.
TGTTTAATATAAGATTTCAGGGAAATTCTATCACATTTGTTCAATTTACGTCGCTCCTATTTCAGATAGCGTATTGGGCTAAGCGGCATCTCAAAGCGCATGAAATGGAGAATAAAATGCACAATGAAACTTCTAGGCTAGGGAGAACAGAGACCCGATTAGATCATTTTACATTATGGTTCATAAAAGAATTCAGCGAAATTCTATCACAATTTTTCAACTTACGTCGCTCCTATTTCAGATAGCGTATTGGGCTAAGCGGCATCTCAAAGCGCATGGAATGGGGAGCAAAATCCGCTATTAAACTTCTAGGGTGTGGCAAACAGAGACCCGATTAGATCATTTTATATTATGGTTAATTTAAGAATTCAGCAAAATTCTATCACATTTGTTCAATTTACGTCGCTCCTATTTCAGATAGCGTATTGGGCTAAGTGGCATCTCAAAGCGCATGAAATGGCGAGTAAAATGCACTATTAAACTTCTAGGGTAGGGCAAGCAGAGACCCGATTACATATTCTAATATTATGGTTAATTTAAGAATTCAGCAAAATTCTATCACATTTGTTCAATTTACGTCGCTCCTATTTCAGATAGCGTATTGGGCTAAGCGGCATCTCAAAGCGCATGAAATGGCGAGTGAAATGCACTATTAGACTTCTATGGTAGGGCGAACAGAGACCCGATTAGGTCATTTTACATTAAGGTTAATATAAGAATTCAGGGAAATTCTATCACATTTGATCAATTTACGCCGCTCCTATTCCAGATAGCGTATTGGGCTATGCGGCATCTCAAAGCACATGAAATGGCGAGTAAAATGCACTATTAAACTTCTAGGGTAGGTCAAGCAGAGGCCCGATTAGATCATTTTATATTATGATTAATTTAAGAATTCAGTGAAATTCTATCACACTTGTTCAATTTACGTCGCTCCTATTTCAGATAGCGTATTGGGCTAAGCGGCATCTCAAAGCGCATGAAATGGCGAGTAAAATGCACTATTAAACTTCTAGGGTAAGGCAAACAGGGACCCGATTAGATCATTTTATATTACGGTTAAGATAAGAATTCAGCGTAATTCTATCACATTTGTTAAACTTACGTCGCTCCTATTTCAGATAGCGTACTGGGCTAAGCGGCATCTTAAAGCGCATGAAATGATGAGTGAAATGCACTATTAAACTTCTATGATAGGGCAATCACAGACCCGATTAGATCATTTTATATTTTGGTTAATTTAAGAATTCAACGAAATTCTATCACATTTGTTCAATTTACGTCGCTCCTATTACAGATAGCGTATTGGGCTAAGCGGCATCTCAAAGCGCATGAAATGCCGAGTAAAACGCACTATTAAACATCTAGGGTAGGGCAAACAGAGACCCGATTAGATCATTTTACATTATGGTTAATAAAAGAATTCAGCGAAATTCTATCACATTTGTTCAATTTACGTCGCTCCTATTCCAGATAGCGTATTGGGCTAAGCGGCATCTCAAAGCGCATGAAATTACGAGTGAAATGCTCTATTAAACTTCTAGAGTAGGGCAAACAGAGACCCGATTAGATCATTTTACATTATGGTTAATAAAAGAATTCAGCGAAATTCTATCACATTTGTTCAATTTACGTCGCTCCTATTCCAGATAGCGTATTGGGCTAAGCGGCATCTCAAAGCGCATGAAATTACGAGGGATATGCACTATTAAACTTCTAGGGTAGGACAAACAGAGACCCGATTAGATCATTTTATATTATGGTTAATTTAAGAATTCAGCAAAATCCTATCACATTTGTTCAATTTACGTCGCTCCGATTTCAGATAGCGTACTGGACTAAGCGGCATCTTAAAGCGCGTGGAATGGCGAGTAAAATGCACTATTAAACTCCTATGGTAGGGCAATCAGAGACCCGATGAGATGATTTTATATTTTGTTTTATATAAGATTTCAGGGAAATTCTATCACATTTGTTCAATTCAGGCCGCTCCTATTTCAGATAGCGTATTGGGCTAAGCGGCATCTCAAAGCGCATGAAATGGCGAGTAAAATGCACTATTAAAGTTCTAGGGTAAGGCAAACAGGGACCCGATTAGATCATTTTATATTACGGTTAATATAAGAATTCAGCGAAATTCTATCACATTTATTCAATTTACGTCGCTCCTATTTCAGATAGCTTATAGGGCTAAGCGGCATCTCAAAGCGCATGAAATGACGAGTGACATGCACTATTAAACTCCTAGGGTAGGGCGAACAGAGACCCGAATAGATCATTTTACATTAAGGTTAATATAAGAATTCAGGGAAATTCTATCACATTTGTTCAATTTACGTCGCTCCTATTTCAGATAGTGTGTTGGGCTAAGCGGCATCTCAAAGCGCATGAAATGGCGTGTAAAATGCACTATTAAACTTCTAGGGTAAGGCAAACAGGGACACGATTAGATCATTTTATATTACGGTTAATATAAGAATTCAGCGTAATTCTATCACATTTGTTAAACTTACGTCGCTCCTATTTCAGATAGCGTACTGGGCTAAGCGGCATCTTAAAGCGCATGAAATGATGAGTGAAATGCACTATTAAACTTCTATGATAGGGCAATCAGAGACCCGCTTAGATCATTTTATATTTTGGTTAATTTAAGAATTCAACGAAATTCTATCACATTTGTTCAATTTACGTCGCTCCTATTACAGATAGCGTATTGGGCTAAGCGGCAGCTCAAAGCGCATGAAATTACGAGTGATATGCACTATTAAACTTCTAGGGTAGGACAAACAGAGACCCGATTAGATCATTTTATATTATGGTTAATAAAAGAATTCAGCGAAATGCTATCACACTTGTTCAATTTACGTCGCTCCTATTCCAGATAGCGTATTGGGATAAGCGGCAGCTCAAAGCGCATGAAATTACGAGTGAAATGCACTATTAAACTTCTAGGGTAGGACAAACAGAGACCCGATTAGATCATTTTATATTATGGTTAATTTAAGAATTCAGCAAAATTCTATCACATTTGTTCAATTTACGTCGCTCCGATTTCAGATAGCGTACTGGACTAAGCGGCATCTTAAAGCGCGTGGAATGGCGAGTAAAATGCACTATTAAACTCCTATGGTAGGGCAATCAGAGACCCGATTAGATCATTTTATATTTTGTTTTATATAAGATTTCAGGGAAATTCTATCACATTTGTTCAATTTAGGCCGCTCCTATTTCAGATAGCGTATTGGGCTAAGCGGCATCTCAAAGCGCATGAAATGGCGAATAAAATGCACTCTTAAACTTCTAGGGTAGGGCAAGCAGAGACCCGATTAGATCATTTTATATTATGGTTAATTTAAGAATTCAGCAAAATTCTATCACATTTGTTCAATTTACGTCGCTCCTATTTCAGATACCGTACTGGGCTCGGCGGCATCTTAAAGCGCGTGGAATGGCGAGTGAAATGCACTATTAGACTTCTATGGTAGGGCGAACAGAGACCCGACTAGATCATTTTACATTAAGGTTAATATAAGAATTCAGGGAAATTCTATCACTTTTGTTCAATTTACGTCGCTGCCATTTCAGATAGCGTATTGGGCGAAGCGGCATCTCAAAGCGCATGAAATGGCGACTAAAATGCACTATTAAACTTCTAGGGTAGGGCAAGCAGAGACCCGATTAGATCATTTTATATTATGGTTAATTTAAGATTTCAGCAAAATTCTATCACATTTGTTCAATTTACGTCGCTCCTATTTCAGATAGCGTACTGGGTTCGGCCGCATCTTAAAGCGCGTGGAATGGCGAGTGAAATGCACTATTAGACTTCTATGGTAGGGCGAACAGAGACCCGATTAGATCATTTTATATTATGGTTAATTTAAGAATTCAGCGAAATTCTATCACATTTGTTCAATTTACGTCGCTCCTATTTCAGATAGCGTATTGGGCCAAGCGGCATCTCAAAGCGCATGAAATGGCGAGTAAAATGCACTATTAAACTTCTAGGATAAGGCAAACAGAGACCAGATTAGATCATTTTATATTACGGTTAATATAAGAATTCAGCGTAATTCTATCACATTTGTTCAATTTACGTCGCTCCTATTTCAGATAGCGTACTGGGCTAGGCGGCATCTTAAAGCGCGTGGAATGGCGAATAAAATGCACTACTAAACTTCTATGATAGGGCAATCAGAGACCCGATTAGATCATTTTATATTTTGTTTAATATAAGATTTCAGGGAAATTCTATCGCATTTGTTCAATTTACGTCGCTCCTATTTCAGATAGCGTATTCGGATATGCGACATATCAAAGCGCATGAAATGGCGAATAAAATGCACTCTTAAACTTCTAGGCTAGGCCGAACAGAGACGCGATCAGATCATTTTACATTATGGTTAATAAAAGAATTCAGCGAAATTCTATCACATTTGTTCAACTTACGTCGCTCCTATTTCAGATAGCGTATTGGGCTAAGCGGCATCTCAAAGCGCATGAAATGGCGAGTAAAATGCACTATTAGATTTCTATGGTAGGGCGTACAGAGACCCGATTAGATCATTTTATATTATGGTTAATTTAAGAATTCAGCAAAATTCTATCACATTTGTTCAATTTACGTCGCTCCTATTTCAGATACCGTACTGGGCTCGGCGGCATCTTAAAGCGCGTGGAATGGCGAGTGAAATGCACTGTTAGACTTCTATGGTAGGGCGAACAGAGACCCGACTAGATCATTTTACATTAAGGTTAATATAAGAATTCAGGGAAATTCTATCACTTTTGTTCAATTTACGTCGCTGCCATTTCAGATAGCGTATTGGGCGAAGCGGCATCTCAAAGCGCATGAAATGGCGACTAAAATGCACTATTAAACTTCTAGGGTAGGGCAAGCAGAGACCCGATTAGATCATTTTATATTATGGTTAATTTAAGATTTCAGCAAAATTCTATCACATTTGTTCAATTTACGTCGCTCCTATTTCAGATAGCGTACTGGGTTCGGCCGCATCTTAAAGCGCGTGGAATGGCGAGTGAAATGCACTATTAGACTTCTATGGTAGGGCGAACAGAGACCCGATTAGATCATTTTATATTATGGTTAATTTAAGAATTCAGCGAAATTCTATCACATTTGTTCAATTTACGTCGCTCCTATTTCAGATAGCGTATTGGGCCAAGCGGCATCTCAAAGCGCATGAAATGGCGAGTAAAATGCACTATTAAACTTCTAGGATAAGGCAAACAGAGACCCGATTAGATCATTTTATATTACGGTTAATATAAGAATTCAGCGTAATTCTATCACATTTGTTCAATTTACGTCGCTCCTATTTCAGATAGCGTACTGGGCTAGGCGGCATCTTAAAGCGCGTGGAATGGCGAATAAAATGCACTACTAAACTTCTATGATAGGGCAATCAGAGACCCGATTAGATCATTTTATATTTTGTATAATATCAGATTTCAGGGAATATTTATCACATTTGTTCAATTTACGTCGCTCCTAATTCAGATAGCGTATTCGGCTAAGCGGCATCTCAAAGCGCATGAAATGGCGAATGAAATGCACTGTTAAACTTCTAGGCTAGGGCGAACAGAGACCCGATCAGATCATTTTACATTATGGTTAATAAAAGAATTCAGCGAAATTCTATCACATTTGTTCAACTTACGTCGCTCGTATTTCAGATAGCGTATTGGGCTAGGCGGCATCTCAAAGAGCATGAAATGGCGAGTAAAATGCACTATTAGACTTCGATGGTAGGGCGAACAGGGACCCGATTAGATCATTTTATATTATGGTTAATTTAAGAATTCAGCAAAATTCTATCACATTTGTTCAATTTACGTCGCTCCTATTTCAGATACCGTACTGGGCTCGGCGGCATCTTAAAGCGCGTGGAATGGCGAGTGAAATGCACTATTAGACTTCTATGGTAGGGCGAACAGAGACCCGACTAGATCATTTTACATTAAGGTTAATACAAGAATTCAGGGAAATTCTATCACATTAGTTCAACTTACGTCGCTCCTATTTCAGATAGCGTATTGGGCAAAGCGGCATCTCAAAGCGCATGAATTGACGAGTAAAATGCACTATTAAACGTCTAGGGTAGGGCAAGCAGAGACTCGATTAGATCATTTTATATTATGGTTAATTTAAGAATTCAACAAAATTCTATCACATTCGTTCAATTTAGGTTGCTCCTATTTCAGATAGCGTATTGGGCTAAGCGGCATCTCAAAGTGCATGAAATGGCGAGTGAAATGCACTATATGACTTCTATGGTAGGGCGAACAGAGACCCGATTAGATAATTTTACATTGAGGTTAATATAAGAATTCACAGAAATTCTATCACATTTGTACAATTTACGTCGCTCCTATTGCAGATAGCGTATTGGGCTATGCGGCATCTCAAAGCGCATGAAATGGCGAGTAAAATGCACCGTTAAACTTCTAGGGTAGGGCAAACAGAGACCCGATTAGATCATTTGTTATTATGGTTAATTTAAGAATGCAGCGAAATTCTATCACATTTGTTCAATTTATGTCGCTCCTATTTCAGATAGCGTATTGGGCGAAGCGGCATCTCGAAGCGCATGAAATGGCGAGTATAATGCACTATTAAACTTCTAGGGTAAGGCAAACAGAGGCCCGATTACATCATTTTATATTACGGTTAATGTAAGAATGCAGCGTAATTCTATCACATTTGTTCAACTTACGTCGCTCATATTTCAGATAGCGTACTGGGCTAGGCGGCATCTTAAAGCGCGTGGAATGGCGAGTAAAATGCACTACTAATCTTCTATGATAGGGCAATCAGAGACCCGATTAGATCATTTTATATTTTGTTTAATATAAGATTTCAGGGAAATTCTATCGCATTTGTTCAATTTACGTCGCTCCTGTTTCAGATAGCGTATTCGGATATGCGACATATCAAAGCGCATGAAATGGCGAATAAAATGCACTCTTAAACTTCTAGGCTAGGCCGAACAGAGACCCGATCAGATCATTTTACATTATGGTTAATAAAAGAATTCAGCGAAATTCTATCGCATTTGTTCAATTTACGTCGCTCCTATTTCAGATAGCTTATTGGGCTAAGCGGCATCTCAAAGCGCATGAAATGACGAGTGAAATGCACTATTAAACTTCTAGGATAGGGCGAACGGAGATCCGATTAGATCATTTTACATTAATGTTAATATAAGAATTCAGGGAAATTCTATCACATTTGTTCAATTTACGTCGCTCCTATTTCCGATAGCGTACTGGGCTAGGCGGCATCTTAAAGCGCGTGGAATGGCGGGTAAAATGCACTACTAAACTTCTATGATAGGGCAATCAGAGACCCGATTAGATCATTTTATATTTTGTATAATATCAGATTTCAGGGAATATTTATCACATTTGTTAAATTTACGTTGCTCCTAATTCAGATAGCGTATTCGACTAAGCGGCATCTCAAAGCGCATGAAATGGCGAATGAAATGCACTGTTAAACAGCTAGGCTAGGGCGAACAGAGACCCGATCAGATCATTTTACATTATGGTTAATAAAAGAATTCAGCGAAATTCTATCACATTTGTTCAACTTACGTCGCTCGTATTTCAGATAGCGTATTGGGCTAGGCGGCATCTCAAAGAGCATGAAATGGCGAGTAAAATGCACTATTAGACTTCTATGGTAGGGCGAACAGGGACCCGATTAGATCATTTTATATTATGGTTAATTTAAGAATTCAGCAAAATTCTATCACATTTGTTCAATTTACGTCGCTCCTATTTCAGATACCGTACTGGGCTCGGCGGCATCTTAAAGCGCGTGGAATGGCGAGTGAAATGCTCTATTAGACTTCTATGGTAGGGCGAACAGAGACCCGACTAGATCATTTTACATTAATGTTAATACAAGAATTCAGGGAAATTCTATCACATTAGTTCAACTTACGTCGCTCCTATTTCAGATAGCGTATTGGGCAAAGCGGCATCTCAAAGCGCATGAATTGACGAGTAAAATGCACTATTAAACGTCTAGGGTAGGGCAAGCAGAGACTCGATTAGATCATTTTATATTATGGTTAATTTAAGAATTCAACAAAATTCTATCACATTCGTTCAATTTAGGTTGCTCCTATTTCAGATAGCGTATTGGGCTAAGCGGCATCTCAAAGTGCATGAAATGGCGAGTGAAATGCACTATATGACTTCTATGGTAGGGCGAACAGAGACCCGATTAGATAATTTTACATTGAGGTTAATATAAGAATTCACAGAAATTCTATCACATTTGTACAATTTACGTCGCTCCTATTGCAGATAGCGTATTGGGCTATGCGGCATCTCAAAGCGCATGAAATGGCGAGTAAAATGCACCGTTAAACTTCTAGGGTAGGGCAAACAGAGACCCGATTAGATCATTTGTTATTATGGTTAATTTAAGAATGCAGCGAAATTCTATCACATTTGTTCAATTTATGTCGCTCCTATTTCAGATAGCGTATTGGGCGAAGCGGCATCTCGAAGCGCATGAAATGGCGAGTATAATGCACTATTAAACTTCTAGGGTAAGGCAAACAGAGGCCCGATTACATCATTTTATATTACGGTTAATGTAAGAATGCAGCGTAATTCTATCACATTTGTTCAACTTACGTCGCTCATATTTCAGATAGCGTACTGGGCTAGGCGGCATCTTAAAGCGCGTGGAATGGCGAGTAAAATGCACTACTAATCTTCTATGATAGGGCAATCAGAGACCCGATTAGATCATTTTATATTTTGTTTAATATAAGATTTCAGGGAAATTCTATCGCATTTGTTCAATTTACGTCGCTCCTATTTCAGATAGCGTACTGGGCTAGGCGGCATCTTAAAGCGCGTGGAATGGCGAGTAAAATGCACTACTAAACTTCTATGATAGGGCAATCAGAGACCCGATTAGATCATTTTATATTTTGTATAATATCAGATTTCAGGGAATATTTATCACATTTGTTAAATTTACGTTGCTCCTAATTCAGATAGCGTATTCGGCTAAGCGGCATCTCAAAGCGCATGAAATGGCGAATGAAATGCACTGTTAAACTTCTAGGCTAGGGCGAACAGAGACCCGATCAGATCATTTTACATTATGGTTAATAAAAGAATTCAGCGAAATTCTATCACATTTGTTCAACTTACGTCGCTCGTATTTCAGATAGCGTATTGGGCTAGGCGGCATCTCAAAGAGCATGAAATGGCGAGTAAAATGCACTATTAGACTTCTATGGTAGGGCGAACAGGGACCCGATTAGATCATTTTATATTATGGTTAATTTAAGAATTCAGCAAAATTCTATCACATTTGTTCAATTTACGTCGCTCCTATTTCAGATAGCGTACTGGGCTAGGCGGCAACTTAAAGCGCGTGGAATTGCGAGTAAAATGCACTATTAAACTTCTATGATAGGGCAATCAGTGACCCGAGTAGATCATTTTATATTTTGTTTAATATAAGATTTCAGGGAAATTCTATCACATTTGTTCAATTTACGTCGCTCCTATCTCAGATAGCGTATTGGGCTAAGAGGCATTTGAAGGCGCAAGAAATGGCGAATAAAATGCACTCTTAAACTTCTAGGCAAGGGCGAACAGAGACCCGATCAGATCATTTTACATTATGGCTAATAAAAGAATTCAGCGAAATTCTATCACATTTGTTCAATTTACGTCGCTCCTATTTCAGATAGCGTATTGTGCTAAGCGGCATCTCAAAGCGCATGAAATGGCGAGTGAAATGCACTATTAGACTTCTATGGTAGGGCGAACAGAGACCCGATTAGATCATTTTACATTAAGGTTAATATAAGAATTCAGGGAAATTCTATCACATTTGTTCAACTTACGTCGCTCCTATTTCAGGTAGCGTACTGGGCTAGGCGGCATCTTAAAGCGCGTGGAATGGCGAGTAAAATGCACTATTAAACTTCTAGGATAAGGCAAACAGAGACCTGATTAGATCATTTTATATTACGGTTAATATAAGAATGCGGCGTAATTCTATCACATTTGTTCAATTTACGTCGCTGCTGTTCCAGATAGCTTATTGTGCTTAGCGGCATCTCAAAGCGCAGGAAATGACGAGTGTAATGCGCTATTAAACTTCTAGGATAAGGCAAACAGAGACCCGATTAGATCATTTTATATTTTGGTTAATATAAGAATTCAGCGAAATTCTATCACATTTGTTCAATGTACGTCGCTCATATTTCAGATAGCGAACTGGGCTATGCGGCATCTTAAAGCGCGCGGAATGGCGAGCAAAATGCACTATTAAACTTCTATTCTAGGGCAATCAGAGAGCCGATTAGATCGTTTCATATTTTGTTTAATATAAGATTTGAGGGAAATTCTATCACATTTGTTTAATTTACGTCGCTCCTATTTCAGATAGCGTATTGGGCTAGGCGGCATCTCAAAGAGCATGAAATGGCGAGTAAAATGCACTATTAGACTTCTATGGTAGGGCGAACAGGGACCCGATTAGATCATTTTATATTATGGTTAATTTAAGAATTCAGCAAAATTCTATCACATTTGTTCAATTTACGTCGCTCCTGTTTCAGATACCGTACTGGGCTCGGCGGCATCTTAAAGCGCGTGGAATGGCGAGTGAAATGCACTATTAGACTTCTATGGTAGGGCGAACAGAGACCCGACTAGATTATTTTACATTAAGGTTAATATAAGAATTCAGGGAAATTCTATCACATTTGTTCAATTTACGTCGCTCCTATTTCAGATAGCGTATTGGGCTATGCGGCATCTCAAAGCGCATGAAGTGGCGAGTAAAATGCACTGTTAAACTTCTAGGGTAGGGCAAACAGAGACCCGATTAGATCATTTGTTATTATGGTTAATTTATGAATTCAGCGAAATTCTATCACAATTGTTCAATTTATGTCGCTCCTATTTCAGATAGCGTATTGGGCTAAGCGGCATCTCGAAGCGCATGAAATGGCGAGTATAATGCACTGTTAAACTTCTAGGGTAAGGCAAACAGAGGCCCGATTACATCATTTTATATTACGGTTAATATAAGAATGCAGCGTAATTCTATCACATTTGTTCAACTTACGTCGCTCATATTTCAGATAGCGTACTGAGCTAGGCGACATCTTAAAGCGCGTGGAATGGCGAGTAAAATGCACTACTAATCTTCTATGATAGGGCAATCAGAGACCCGATTAGATCATTTTATATTTTGTTTAATATAAGATTTCAGGGAAATTCTATCACATTTGTTCAATTTACGTCGCTCCCATTTCAGATAGCGTATTGGGCGAAGCGGCATCTCAAAGCGAATGAAATGGTGACTAAAATGCACTATTAAACTTCTAGGGTAGGGCAAGCAGAGACCCGATTAGATCATTTTATATTATGGTTAATTTAAGATTTCAGCAAAATTCTATCACATTTGTTCAATTTACGTCGCTCCTATTTCAGATAACGTACTGGGTTCGGCCGCATCTTAAAGCGCGTGGAATGGCGAGTGAAATGCACTATTAGACTTCTATGGTAGGGCGAACAGAGACCCGATTAGATCATTTTATATTATGGTTAATTTAAGAATTCAGCGAAATTCTATAAGATTTGTTCAATTTACGTCGCTCCTATTTCAGATAGCGTATTGGGCTATGCGGCATCTCAAAGCGCATGAAATGGCGAGTAAAATGCACTATTAAACTTCTAGGATAAGGCAAACAGAGACCCGATTAGATCATTTTATATTACGGATAATATAAGAACTCAGCGTAATTCTATCACATTTGTTCAATTTACGTCGCCCCTATTTCAAATAGCGTATTGTGCTAAGCGGCATCTCAAAGCGCATGAAATGGCGAGTGAAATGCGGAATTAGACTTCTATGGTAGGGCGAACAGAGACACGATAAGATCATTTTACATTAAGGTTAATATAAGAATTCAGGGAAATTCTATCACATTTGTTCAATTTACGTCGCTCCTATTCCAGGTAGCGTATTGGGCTATGCGGCAGCTTAAAGCACATGAAATGGCGAGTGAAATGCGCTATTACACTTCTATGGTAGGGCGAACAGAGACACGATTAGATCATTTTACATTGAGGTTAATATAAGAATTCACGGAAATTCTATCACATTTGTTCAATTTACGTCGCTCGTATTTCTGATAGCGTATTGGGCTAAGCGGCATCTCAAAGCGCATGAAATGGCGAGGAAAATGCACTTTTAAACGTCTAGGGTAGGGCAAACAGAGACCCGATTAGATCATTTTATGTGATGGTTAATTTAAGAATTCAGCAAAATTCTATCACATTTGTTCAATTTACGTCGCTCCTATTTCAGATAGCGTACTGGGCTAGGCGGCAACTTAAAGCGCGTGGAATGGCGAGTAAAATGCACTATTAAACTTCTATGATAGGGCAATCAGTGACCCGAGTAGATCATTTTATATTTTGTTTAATATAAGATTTCAGGGAAATTCTATCACATTTGTTCAATTTACGTCGCTCCTATCTCAGATAGCGTATTGGGCTAAGAGGCATTTGAAGGCGCATGAAATGGCGAATAAAATGCACTCTTAAACTTCTAGGCAAGGGCGAACAGAGACCCGATCAGATCATTTTACATTATGGCTAATACAAGAATTCAGCGAAATTCTATCACATTTGTTCAATTTACGTCGCTCCTATTTCAGATAGCGTATTGTGCTAAGCGGCATCTCAAAGCGCATGAAATGGCGAGTGAAATGCACTATTAGACTTCTATGGTAGGGCGAACAGAGACCCGATTAGATCATTTTACATTAAGGTTAATATAAGAATTCAGGGAAATTCTATCACATTTGTTCAACTTACGTCGCTCCTATTTCAGGTAGCGTACTGGGCTAGGCGGCATCTTAAAGCGCGTGGAATGGCGAGTAAAATGCACTATTAAACTTCTAGGATAAGGCAAACAGAGACCTGATTAGATCATTTTATATTACGGTTAATATAAGAATGCGGCGTAATTCTATCACATTTGTTCAATTTACGTCGCTGCTATTCCAGATAGCTTATTGTGCTTAGCGGCATCTCAAAGCGCAGGAAATGACGAGTGAAATGCGCTATTAAACTTCTAGGATAAGGCAAACAGAGACCCGATTAGATCATTTTATATTTTGGTTAATATAAGAATTCAGCGAAATTCTATCACATTTGTTCAATGTACGTCGCTCATATTTCAGATAGCGAACTGGGCTATGCGGCATCTTAAAGCGCGCGGAATGGCGAGCAAAATGCACTATTAAACTTCTATTCTAGGGCAATCAGAGACCCGATTAGATCGTTTCATATTTTGTTTAATATAAGATTTGAGGGAAATTCTATCACATTTGTTTAATTTACGTCGCTCCTATTTCAGATAGCGTATTGGGCTAGGCGGCATCTCAAAGAGCATGAAATGGCGAGTCAAATGCACTATTAGACTTCTATGGTAGGGCGAACAGGGACCCGATTAGATCATTTTATATTATGGCTAATTTAAGAATTCAGCAAAATTCTATCACATTTGTTCAATTTACGTCGCTCCTGTTTCAGATACCGTACTGGGCTCGGCGGCATCTTAAAGCGCGTGGAATGGCGAGTGAAATGCACTATTAGACTTCTATGGTAGGGCGAACAGAGACCCGACTAGATCATTTTACATTAAGGTTAATATAAGAATTCAGGGAAATTCTATCACATTTGTTCAATTTACGTCGCTCCTATCTCAGATAGCGTATTGGGCTAAGAGGCATTTGAAGGCGCATGAAATGGCGAATAAAATGCACTCTTAAACTTCTAGGCAAGGTCGAACAGAGACCCGATTAGATCATTTTATATTTTGGTTAATATAAGAATTCAGCGAAATTCTATCACATTTGTTCAATTTACGTCGCTCATATTTCAGATAGCGTATTGCACTAAGCGGCATCTCAAAGCGCATGAAATGGCGAGTAAAATGCACTATTAAACTTCTAGGGTAGGGCCAACAGAGACCCGATTCGATCATTTCATATTTTGGTTAATATATGAATTCAGTGAAATTCTATCACATTTGTTTAATTTACGTCGCTCCTATTTCAGATAGCGTATTGGGCAAAGCGGCATCTCGAAGCGTATGAAATGGCGAATAAAATGCACCATTAAAGTTCTAGGGTAGGGCAAACAGAGACCCGATTAGATCATTTTATATTATGGTTAATTTAAGAATTGAGCGAAATTCTATCTCATTTGTTCTACTTACGTCGCTCCTAATTTAGATAGCGTACTGGGCTAGGCGGCATCTTAAAGCGCGTGGAATGGCGAGTAAAATGCACTGTTAACTTCTGTGATAGGGCAATCAGAGACCCGATTAGATCATTTTATATTTTGTTTAATATAAGATTTCAGGGAAATTCTATCACATTTGTTTAATTTACGTCGCTCCTATTTCAGATAGCGTATTGGGCGAAGCGGCATCTCAAAGCGCATGAAATGGCGACTAAAATGCACTATTAAACTTCTAGGGTAGGGCAAGCAGAGACCCGATTAGATCATTTTATATTATGGTTAATTTAAGAATTCGGCGAAATTCTATCACATTTGTTCAATTTACGTCGCTCCTATTTCAGATGGCGTATTGCACTAAGCGGCATCTCAAAGCGCATGAAATGGCGAGTAAAATGCACTATTAAACTTCTATGCTAGGGCAATCAGAGACCCGATTAGATCATTTCATATTTTGGTTAATATAAGAATTCAGTGAAATTCTATCACATTTCTTTAATTTACGTCGCTCCTATTTCAGATAGCGTATTGGGCTAAGCGGCATCTCAAAGCGCATGAAATGGCGAGTAAAATGCAATACTAAACTTCTAGGATAAGGCAAACAGAGACCCGATTAGATCATTTTATATTACGGTTAATATAAGAATTCAGCGTAATTCTATCACATTTGTTCAACTTACGTCGCTCCTAATTTAGATAGCGTACTGGGCTAGGCGGCATCTTAAAGCGCGTGGAATGGCGAGTAAAATGCACTGCTAAACTTCTATGATAGGGCAATCAGAGACCCGATTAAATCATTTTATATTTTGGTTAATATAAGAATTCAGCGAAATTCTATCACAATTGTTCTATTTACGTCGCTCGTATTTCAGATAGCTTATTGTGCTTAGCGGCATCTCAAAGCGCATGAAATGACGAGTGAAATGCACTATTAAACTTCTAGGGTAGGGCAAACAGAGACCCGATTAGATCATTTTATATTTTGGTTAATATAAGAATTCAGCGAAATTCTATCACATTTGTTCAATTTACGTCGCTCATATTTCAGATAGCGTATTGCACTAAGCGGCATCTCAAAGCGCATGAAATGGCGAGTAAAATGCACTATTAAACTTCTAGGGTTGGGCCAACAGAGACCCGATTAGATCATTTCATATTTTGGTTAATATAAGAATTCAGTGAAATTCTATCACATTTGTTTAATTTACGTCGCTCCTATTTCAGATAGCGTATTGGGCAAAGCGGCATCTCAAAGCGTATGAAATGGCGAATAAAATGCACTATTAAAGTTCTAGGGTAGGGCAAACAGAGACCCGATTAGATCATTTTATATTATGGTTAATTTAAGAATTGAGCGAAATTCTATCTCATTTGTTCTACTTACGTCGCTCCTAATTTAGATAGCGTACTGGGCTAGGCGGCATCTTAAAGCGCGTGGAATGGCGAGTAAAATGCACTGCTAAACTTCTATGATAGGGCAATCAGAGACCCGATTAGATCATTTTATATTTTGTTTAATATAAGATTTGAGGGAAATTCTATCACATTTGTTTAATTTACGTCGCTCCTATTTCAGATAGCGTATTGGGCGAAGCGGCATCTCAAAGCGCATGAAATGGCGACTAAAATGCACTATTAAACTTCTAGGGTAGGGCAAGCAGAGACTCGATTAGATCATTTTATATTATGGTTAATTTAAGAATTCGGCGAAATTCTATCACATTTGTTCAATTTACGTCGCTCCTATTTCAGTAAGCGTATTGCACTAAGCGGCATCTCAAAGCGCATGAAATGGCGAATAAAATGCACTATTAAAGTTCTAGGGTAGGGCAAACAGAGACCCGATTAGATCATTTTATATTATGGTTAATTTAAGAATTGAGCGAAATTCTATCTCATTTGTCCAACTTACGTCGCTCCTAATTTAGATAGCGTACTGGGCTAGGCGGCACCTTAAAGCGCGTGGAATGGCGAGTAAAATGCACTGCTAAACTTCTATAATAGGGCAATCAGAGACCCGATTAGATCAGTTTATATTTTGTTTAATATAAGATTTGAGGGAAATTCTATCACATTTGTTTAATTTACGTCGCTCCTATTTCAGATAGCGTATTGGGCGAAGCGGCATCTCAAAGCGCATGAAATGGCGACTAAAATGCACTATTAAACTTCTAGGGTAGGGCAAGCAGAGACCCGATTAGATCATTTTATATCATGGTTAATTGAAGAATTCGGCGAAATTCTATCACATTTGTTCAATTTACGTCGCTCCTATTTCAGATAGCGTATTGGGCTAAGCGGCATCTCAAAGCGCATGAAATGGCGAGTAAAATGCAATACTAAACTTCTAGGATAAGGCAAACAGAGACCCGATTAGATCATTTTATATTACGGTTAATATAAGAATTCAGCGTAATTCTATCACATTTGTTCAACTTACGTCGCTCCTAATTTAGATAGCGTAGTGGGCTAGGCGGCATCTTAAAGCGCGTGGAATGGCGAGTAAAATGCACTGCTAAACTTCTATGATAGGGCAATCAGAGACCTGATTAGATCATTTTATATTTTGGTTAATATAAGAATTCAGCGAAATTCTATCACAATTGTTCTATTTACGTCGCTCGTATTTCAGATAGCTTATTGTGCTTAGCGGCATCTCAAAGCGCATGAAATGACGAGTGAAATGCACTATTAAACTTCTAGGGTAGGGCAAACAGAGACCCGATTAGATCATTTTATATTATGGTTAATTTAAGAATTGAGCGAAATTCTATCTCATTTGTTCTACTTACGTCGCTCCTAATTTAGATAGCGTACTGTGCTAGGCGGCACCTTAAAGCGCGTGGAATGGCGAGTGAAATGCACTGCTAAACTTCTATGATAGGGCAATCAGAGACCCGATTAGATCAGTTTATATTTTGTTTAATATAAGATTTGAGGGAAATTCTATCACATTTGTTTAATTTACGTCGCTCCTATTTCAGATAGCGTATTGGGCGAAGCGGCATCTCAAAGCGCATGAAATGGCGACTAAAATGCACTATTAAACTTCTAGGGTAGGGCAAGCAGAGACCCGATTAGATCATTTTATATCATGGTTAATTGAAGAATTCGGCGAAATTCTATCACATTTGTTCAATTTACGTCGGTCCTATTTCAGATAGCGTATTGGGCTAAGCGGCATCTCAAAGCGCATGAAATGGCGAGTAAAATGCAATACTAAACTTCTAGGATAAGGCAAACAGAGACCCGATTAGATCATTTTATATTACGGTTAATATAAGAATTCAGCGTAATTCTATCACATTTGTTCAACTTACGTCGCTCCTAATTTAGATAGCGTAGTGGGCTAGGCGGCATCTTAAAGCGCGTGGAATGGCGAGTAAAATGCACTGCTAAACTTCTATGATAGGGCAATCAGAGACCCGATTAGATCATTTTATATTTTGGTTAATATAAGAATTCAGCGAAATTCTATCACATTTGTTCAATTTACGTCGCTCCTATTCCAGATAGCGTATTGGGCTAAGCGGCATCTCCAAGCGCATGAAATGGCGAATAAAATGCACTCTTAAACTTCTAGGCAAGGGCGAACAGAGACCCGATCAGATCATTTTACATTATGGTTAATAAAAGAATTCAGCGAAATTCTATCACACTTGTTCAACTTACGTCGCTCCTATTTCAGATAGCGTATTGGGCTAAGAGGCATTTGAAGGCGCATCAAATGGCGAGTAAAATGCACTATTAAACTTCTAGGGTTGGGCAAACAGAGACCCGGTTAGATCATTTTATATTATGGTTAATTTAAGATGTCAGCTAAATTTTATCACATCTGTTCAATTTACGTCGCTCCTATTTCAGATAGCGTACTGGGCTAGGCGTCATCTTGAAGCGCGTGGAATGGCGAGTAAAATGCACTATTAAACTTCTAGGATAAGGCAAACAGAGACCCGATTAGGTCATTTTATAATACGGTTAATATAAGAATTCAGCGTAATTCTATCACATTTGTTCAATTTACGTCGCTCCTATTTCAGATAGCGTATTGTGCTAAGCGGCATCTCAAAGCGCATGAAATGGCGAGTGAAATGCACTGTTAGACTTCTATGGTAGGGCGAACAGAGACCCGATTAGATCATTTTACATTAAGGTTAATGTAAGAATTCAGGGAAATTCTATCACATTTGTTCAATTTACGTCGCTCCTATTCCAGACAGCGTATTGGGCTATGCGGCACCTTAACGCACATGAAATGGCGAGTAAAATGCACTATTAAACTTCTATGATAGGGCAAACAGAGACCCGATTAGATCATTTTATATTACGGTTAATATAAGAATTCAGCGTAATTCTATCACATTTGTTCAACTTACGTCGCTCCTATTTCAGGTAGCGTACTGGGCTAGGCGGCATCTTAAAGCGCGTGGAATGGCGAGTAAAATGCACTATTAAACTTCTAGGATAAGGCAAACAGAGACCTGATTAGATCATTTTATATTACGGTTAATATAAGAATGCGGCGTAATTCTATCACATTTGTTCAATTTACGTCGCTGCTATTCCAGATAGCTTATTGTGCCTAGCGGCATCTCAAAGCGCATGAAATGACTAGTGAAATGCACTATTAAACTTCTAGGATAAGGCAAACAGAGACCCGATTAGATCATTTTATATTTTGGTTAATATAAGAATTCAGCGAAATTCTATCACATTTGTTCAATTTACGTCGCTCATATTTCAGATAGCGAACTGGGCTATGTGGCATCTTAAAGCGCGCGGAATGGCGAGTAAAATGCACTATTAAACTTCTATGCTAGGGCAATCAGAGATCCGATTAGATCATTTTATATTTTGGTTAATATAAGAATTCAGTGAAATTCTATCACATTTGTTCAATTTACGTCACTCCTATTTCAGATAGCGTATTGGGCAAAGCGGCATCTCAAAGCGTATGAAATGGCGAATAAAATGCACGATTAAAGTTCTTGGCTAGGGCGAACAGAGATCCGATTAGATCATTTTACATTATGGTTAATAAAAGAGTTCAGCGAAATTCTAACACATTTGTTCAACTTATATCGCTCCTATTTCAGATAGCGTATTACGCTAAGCGGCATTTCAAAGCGCATGAAATGGCGAGTAAAATGCCCTATTAAACTTCTAGGATAAGGCAAACAGAGACCCGATTAGATCATTTTATATTACGGTAAATATAAGAATTCGGCGTAATTCTATCACATTTGTTCAATTTACGTCGCTGCTATTCCAGATAGCTTATTGTGCTTAGCGGCATCTCAAAGCGCATGAAATGACTAGTGAAATGCACTATTAAACTTCTAGGATAAGGCAAACAGAGACCCGATTAGATCATTTTATATTATGGTTAATTTAAGAATTCAGCGAAATTCTATCACAATTGTTCAATTTATGTCGCTCCTATTTCAGATAGCGTATTGGGCTAAGCGGCATCTCGAAGCGCATGAAATGGCGAGTATAATGCACTATTAAACTTCTAGGGTAAGGCAAACAGAGGCCCGATAACATCATTTTATATTACGGTTAATATAAGAATGCAGCGTAATTCTATCACATTTGTTCAACTTACGTCGCTCATATTTCAGATAGCGTACTGAGCTAGGCGGCATCTTAAAGCGCGTGGAATGGCGAGTAAAATGCACTACTAATCTTCTATGATAGGGCAATCAGAGACCCGATTAGATCATTTTATATTTTGTTTAATATAAGATTTCAGGGAAATTCTATCACATTTGTTCAATTTACGTCGCTCCCATTTCAGATAGCGTATTGGGCGAAGCGGCATCTCAAAGCGAATGAAATGGCGACTAAAATGCACTATTAAACTTCTAGGGTAGGGCAAGCAGAGACCCGATTAGATCATTTTATATTATGGTTAATTTAAGATTTCAGCAAAATTCTATCACATTTGTTCAATTTACGTCGCTCCTATTTCAGATAACGTACTGGGTTCGGCCGCATCTTAAAGCGTGTGGAATGGCGAGTGAAATGCACTATTAGACTTCTATGGTAGGGCGAACAGAGACCCGATTAGATCATTTTATATTATGGTTAATTTAAGAATTCAGCGAAATTCTATAAGATTTGTTCAATTTACGTCGCTCCTATTTCAGATAGCGTATTGGGCTATGCGGCATCTCAAAGCGCATGAAATGGCGAGTAAAATGCACTATTAAACTTCTAGGATAAGGCAAACAGAGACCCGATTAGATCATTTTATATTACGGATAATATAAGAACTCAGCGTAATTCTATCACATTTGTTCAATTTACGTCACCCCTATTTCAAATAGCGTATTGTGCTAAGCGGCATCTCAAAGCGCATGAAATGGCGAGTGAAATGCGCTATTAGACTTCTATGGTAGGGCGAACAGAGACACGATAAGATCATTTTACATTAAGGTTAATATAAGAATTCAGGGAAATTCTATCACATTTGTTCAATTTACGTCGCTCCTATTCCAGGTAGCGTATTGGGCTATGCGGCAGCTTAAAGCACATGAAATGGCGAGTGAAATGCGCTATTAGACTTCTATGGTAGGGCGAACAGAGACACGATTAGATCATTTTACATTGAGGTTAATATAAGAATTCACGGAAATTCTATCACATTTGTTCAATTTACGTCGCTCGTATTTCTGATAGCGTATTGGGCTAAGCGGCATCTCAAAGCGCATGAAATGGCGAGGAAAATGCACTTTTAAACGTCTAGGGTAGGGCAAACAGAGACCCGATTAGATCATTTTATGTGATGGTTAATTTAAGAATTCAGCAAAATTCTATCACATTTGTTCAATTTACGTCGCTCCTATTTCAGATAGCGTACTGGGCTAGGCCGCAACTTAAAGCGCGTGGAATGGCGAGTAAAATGCACTATTAAACTTCTATGATAGGGCAATCAGTGACCCGAGTAGATCATTTTATATTTTGTTTAATATAAGATTTCAGGGAAATTCTATCACATTTGTTCAATTTACGTCGCTCCTATCTCAGATAGCGTATTGGGCTAAGAGGCATTTGAAGGCGCATGAAATGGCGAATAAAATGCACTCTTAAACTTCTAGGCAAGGGCGAACAGAGACCCGATCAGATCATTTTACATTATGGCTAATAAAAGAATTCAGCGAAATTCTATCACATTTGTTCAATTTACGTCGCTCCTATTTCAGATAGCGTATTGTGCTAAGCGGCATCTCAAAGCGCATGAAATGGCGAGTGAAATGCACTATTAGACTTCTATGGTAGGGCGAACAGAGACCCGATTAGATCATTTTACATTAAGGTTAATATAAGAATTCAGGGAAATTCTATCACATTTGTTCAACTTACGTCGCTCCTATTTCAGGTAGCGTACTGGGCTAGGCGGCATCTTAAAGCGCGCGGAATGGCGAGTAAAATGCACTATTAAACTTCTAGGATAAGGCAAACAGAGACCTGATTAGATCATTTTATATTACGGTTAATATAAGAATGCGGCGTAATTCTATCACATTTGTTCAATTTACGTCGCTGCTATTCCAGATAGCTTATTGTGCTTAGCGGCATCTCAAAGCGCAGGAAATGACGAGTGAAATGCGCTATTAAACTTCTAGGATAAGGCAAACAGAGACCCGATTAGATCATTTTATATTTTGGTTAATATAAGAATTCAGCGAAATTCTATCACATTTGTTCAATGTACGTCGCTCATATTTCAGATAGCGAACTGGGCTATGCGGCATCTTAAAGCGCGCGGAATGGCGAGCAAAATGCACTATTAAACTTCTATTCTAGGGCAATCAGAGACCCGATTAGATCGTTTCATATTTTGTTTAATATAAGATTTGAGGGAAATTCTATCACATTTGTTTAATTTACGTCGCTCCTATTTCAGATAGCGTATTGGGCTAGGCGGCATCTCAAAGAGCATGAAATGGCGAGTAAAATGCACTATTAGACTTCTATGGTAGGGCGAACAGGGACCCGATTAGATCATTTTATATTATGGCTAATTTAAGAATTCAGCAAAATTCTATCACATTTGTTCAATTTACGTCGCTCCTGTTTCAGATACCGTACTGGGCTCGGCGGCATCTTAAAGCGCGTGGAATGGCGAGTGAAATGCACTATTAGACTTCTATGGTAGGGCGAACAGAGACCCGACTAGATCATTTTACATTAAGGTTAATATAAGAATTCAGGGACATTCTATCACATTTGTTCAATTTACGTCGCTCCTATCTCAGATAGCGTATTGGGCTAAGAGGCATTTGAAGGCGCATGAAATGGCGAATAAAATGCACTCTTAAACTTCTAGGCAAGGGCGAACAGAGACCCGATTAGATCATTTTATATTTTGGTTAATATAAGAATTCAGCGAAATTCTATCACATTTGTTCAATTTACGTCGCTCATATTTCAGATAGCGTAATGCACTAAGCGGCATCTCAAAGCGCATGAAATGGCGAGTAAAATGCACTATTAAACTTCTAGGGTAGGGCCAACAGAGACCCGATTCG
Organism: Macropis europaea; assembly: GCA_916610135.2. NCBI lineage: Eukaryota > Metazoa > Arthropoda > Insecta > Hymenoptera > Melittidae > Macropis > Macropis europaea. Next base: position 1,147 of record CAKAJE020000602.1, on the reverse strand, counting down.
ATCATTTCATATTTTGGTTAATATATGAATTCAGTGAAATTCTATCACATTTGTTTAATTTACGTCGCTCCTATTTCAGATAGCGTATTGGGCAAAGCGGCATCTCGAAGCGTATGAAATGGCGAATAAAATGCACTATTAAAGTTCTAGGGTAGGGCAAACAGAGACCCGATTAGATCATTTTATATTATGGTTAATTTAAGAATTGAGCGAAATTCTATCTCATTTGTTCTACTTACGTCGCTCCTAATTTAGATAGCGTACTGGGCTAGGCGGCATCTTAAAGCGCGTGGAATGGCGAGTAAAATGCACTGTTAACTTCTATGATAGGGCAATCAGAGACCCGATTAGATCATTTTATATTTTGTTTAATATAAGATTTCAGGGAAATTCTATCACATTTGTTTAATTTACGTCGCTCCTATTTCAGATAGCGTATTGGGCGAAGCGGCATCTCAAAGCGCATGAAATGGCGACTAAAATGCACTATTAAACTTCTAGGGTAGGGCAAGCAGAGACCCGATTAGATCATTTTATATTATGGTTAATTTAAGAATTCGGCGAAATTCTATCACATTTGTTCAATTTACGTCGCTCCTATTTCAGATGGCGTATTGCACTAAGCGGCATCTCAAAGCGCATGAAATGGCGAGTAAAATGCAATACTAAACTTCTAGGATAAGGCAAACAGAGACCCGATTAGATCATTTTATATTACGGTTAATATAAGAATTCAGCGTAATTCTATCACATTTGTTCAACTTACGTCGCTCCTAATTTAGATAGCGTACTGGGCTAGGCGGCATCTTAAAGCGCGTGGAATGGCGAGTAAAATGCACTGCTAAACTTCTATGATAGGGCAATCAGAGACCCGATTAGATCATTTTATATTTTGGTTAATATAAGAATTCAGCGATATTCTATCACAATTGTTCTATTTACGTCGCTCGTATTTCAGATAGCTTATTGTGCTTAGCGGCACCTCAAAGCGCATGAAATGACGAGTGAAATGCACTATTAAACTTCTAGGGTAGGGCAAACAGAGACCCGATTAGATCATTTTATATTTTGGTTAATATAAGAATTCAGCGAAATTCTATCACATTTGTTCAATTTACGTCGCTCATATTTCAGATAGCGTATTGCA